>CM046442.1:76352124-76548848 GCA_025506515.1 Flaveria trinervia | reverse complement strand
TATGTTATTTAACTTAGTTATATGGTTATAACTTTCATTTGTTCTTCTATTTTAGCATGTTTTAAATCCGTGAATAAGTAAGTTGTTCTAAATGTCTGTAGTCGATCATACTTGTGGGAACAACTATGAATGTAAGACTATAATGAACTTGGATTGGTTGATATTCATAAGGTATGAATATAGAGCAAGAGGTTGCTACCAAAGTTCATTGATATCTATGGGATATAGATATAGGACTGACCCGCTCTCAATTATTTCTGCATGGAATCTTTGTGATTAGTCATAAGAGATATTGAGTAAAGGCGAATATCATTGCATCCTCAGACCTGAGATACATATTGGTGTTGGGGTTTTAACATGTTTATCAAAGCTTCATACAACATGATTTATATGAAAACGCAGCGGAATAAAATTTTAAAACATATTAAGATCTGATTATAAAACCCATTTTAAAATAACCCCAAAGCCATGGATCATTATACAAAATGCATACAATGAAAGAAACATAAAATGTACGAACCACAACCTTAAGAGCTGCAGAAAACCGAGATTAAAGAGATGAAAAGGATGTGTTCTTGTGGCTAAACTTCAAGGTAGAAGTTCTCAAGATAGCATACCCCAAGCCTACCAACAAATCACCTTGAATGCTAGGATCTTTTACACCAATTTCCAGCTACAAAACCCTTTTGTTTGCTGGAAAAATCCTTCCTTTTCTGCCCAAAACCGTGAGTTAGAGGAGAGAGTAGAGAGAGAGCTTTAGTTGTGTGTGTGTTCTTGGATGTGATTGAATGAATGAGTGTGTAAGTGTCCAAGACTTGCATGTCTTGGAACTAAAAATATGGGGTATTCAAGACCAAGGGGGCGGCCGAAAATGGTCCCCCTTTTGCTTTTCCTCTCAATTCAAATCATTTTATAAAATTATACAATCACCTCCCTTGTTTTATAAAATTAAAACCATTTTAATTTTATATCACTAACACACACTATTATTTGCCATTGTTTAACTAATTTAAATAATGTACAAATAATCTTTTATGAACAAATTATCTATCTAATGATGTTCATCTACTAAAGCAATAATTTGGAAAATTCAATTTTGGAAATTGGTGTCATTATTTTATTTGTGTGATCTTATCAACAAATAAAATACCTTTTGGTGTTTGTTTGGCTTGTTATTGGGTATGACCCGACTTGGATCATATTACACTAGCCACATCAATTTAATATGAATCTTGGGCAGATCAATACTTTCAATCTCCCACTTGCACAAGATTTATAGAAGATTGATGCAAGCAGCAAATAACGCCTAGCAACGGTTTGCTACCCCTAATGTATATGACTAAGTGCCATTCAATAACATTATCCTTTTCAAGTACCTTACTTGAATATGTTTTAGGTGAATTAATCATCTATCCTTTTGTTGCAGATGTCATGTTAAATCCAAGAGACACAGAATTGTCATTCTCTGATGATTTAACTTTAGCAGGCCTTAGACATCTAACTCTCAACGAATAAGAGGAACAAATTCCATCTTGATTACATACGTCTCTCACAATCACCTCATGTTATACCTGAACTCAACCTTATGTACTGCCTTTTCAGAACAGCAAAGAACTAAGTCAAAGTACAATACTTGGTGAATATCAAGACCCAATATGTATCTCAGGTCTGAGGATACAATGATATTCGCCTTTACTCAAAATTTCTTATGACTAATCAGCAAGATTCCATGCAGAAATAATTGAGTGCGGGTCAGTCCAATATCTATATCCCATAGATATCAATGAACCTTGCTAGCAACCTCTTGCTCTATATTCATACCTTATGAATATCAACCAATCCAAGTTCATTATAGTCTTACATTCATAATTGTTCCCACAAGTATGATCGACTACGAACGTTTAGAATAACTTATTTATTCACGGATTTAAACACGCTAAAATAGAAGAACAAATGAATATTATAACCATGTAATTAAGTCAAATAACATAAGTTCCAATATTCAAATATAAAGTACAACATTAAACCCAGTCACTAGAATATCTAAGTCCCATGGCACAAGCATGACCTTCATGCTTTGCCTTTTCAAGGAGTTTTGTGAGTGGATCCGCAATGTTTTTATCAGTGTGGACTTTGCGAATACATATCTTTCCTTTTTCAACTTCATCCCTTATGTAGTTGAATCTCCGTTCAATGTGCCGAGTCTTTTGATGAGCACGAGGTTCCTTGATTTGAGCAATCGCACCTTCGTTGTCACAAAAGATCTCTAGGGGATCCTGAATGGAAGGGACAACCCCTAGATCGGCTATGAATTTCTTCAGCCATGCAGCTTCCTGTGCTGCCATTGAAGCGGCGACGTATTCAGACTCTGTAGTGGACAACGCTACGATTTCTTGCTTTGAGCTTTTCCAGATACAGCTCCCCCATTCAGAATAAAGATGTACCCTGATTGAGATCGTGAATCATCTCGATCGGTTTGGAAACTCGCATCCGTGTAACCTTTTACAACCAGTTCCTCTTCACCAGACCCGTAGATCAAGAACATGTCCTTAGTCCTCCTTAGGTATTTCAGAATGTTCTTGACAGCCATCCAATGACTATCACCAGGATTTTGCTGGTATCTACTTGTCATGCTTAAAGCGCATGACACGTCCGGTCTAGTGCATATCATTGCATACATGATGGATCCTATAGCAGATGCATATGGGATTACCTTCATCCTATTTTGCTCCTCCTTGGAGCTTGGACATTGAGTTGTACTCAATATTGTCCCTCTTTGAATAGGTACAGTACCTTTCTTAGAGTTTTCCATCTTGAACCTTTTCAAGATTTTGTCAATGTATGCACTTTGATTCAAACCAATCAGCCGCCTTGATCTATCCCTATAGATCTTTATTCCCAGAATATAAGCGGCTTCACCAAGATCCTTGATGGAAAAACAACTTCCAAGCCAGGTTTTTACACCTTCCATGGTTGGAATGTCATTTCCAAATAGTAGTATGTCATCAACATACAATACTAGGAAGGTTATTGTGCTCCCACTAGCCTTTTTATACACACAAGCCTCATCAGCGTTTTTGATGAAGCCAAATTCTTTACTTCATCATCAAAACGGTGATTCCAACTTCTCGATGCTTGTTTCAATCCATAGATTGATTTCTTTAACTTGCATACTTTGTTAGGATGTTTTGGATCAAACAACCTTCAGGCTGAACCATATAGACATCTTCCTCAAGATATCCATTTAGGAAAGCGGTTTTGACATCCATTTGCCAAATCTCATAATCATAATGAGCTGCTATGGCAAACAATATCCTTATAGACTTAAGCATTGCAACAGGTGAGAAGGTTTCATCATAATCAACCCCTTGAGTTTGAGTGAAACCCTTTGCTACAAGTCTAGCTTTGTAAGTATCCAAGTTTCCATGCATATCGGTTTTCTTCTTGAAAACCCACTTACTTCCAACTACTTTGGAATTAGGAGGTGGTATAACAAGTTCCCAAACTTGATTGTCATACATGGATTGCATCTCAACGTTCATGGCCTCAAGCCATTTGTCACAATCCGAATTGGACACTGCATCATGATATGTGGTTGGTTCATCGGAGTCAACCACGTAGCATCCATCCATAAAAATCCATATCTTTCAGGTGGATTACTTGTTCTATCACTTCTGCAAACGTTTTGTGTGTATTGATCAACCGCTTGATCATCCTCAACATCCTTATGTTGAGTGCTAGTTTCAACCAAACGTGTATTAGGCTGGGTTCTTGTTCCTCCTTAAGATCCACTGTTCTATTACTAGCTCCTCCATAAGGAACTTGGCTTCTAAGAACTCACCCTTTCTGGAAACAAACACCTTTTGTTCCAGTGGATCATAGAATAATATCCCATAGAATCTCTAGGATATCCAACAAAGATACACTTGGTGGATCGGACTTCTAATTTGTTTGGGGTGGGAGTCTTAACATAAGCCTCACAACCCCAAACCCTTAAGTATGATAGGGATGGAACTCTTCCATGCCATATCTCAAAAGGTGTCTTTTCCACCTTCTTGGTTGGGGCCATATTCAGAATACGACCCGCGGAGAGCAAAGCGAAACCCCAAAATGATAGAGGCAATGTGCTTCTAGCCATCATAGATCGGACCATATCCAATAAGGTTCGATTCCTCCTCTCAGACACACCATTATGTTGTGGTGTTCCAGGTGGAGTGAGTTGTGAGACAATCCCACAATTCCTAAGATGATCTTGAAAAACATCACTTAGGTATTCACCACCTCTATCGGTGCGGAGAACTTTAATTGATTTGTTGAGTTGATTTTCTACTTCATTCTTGAAGATTTTGAACATTTCAAAAGCTTCATCTTTGTGTCTTAATAAATACACGTACCCATAGCGACTATAATCATCGGTAAAGGTAATGAAGTATCTTTCACCATTCCTAGTCATTGGCTTAAAAGGACCACATACATCCGAATGTATGATACCTAATAAATCTTTTGCCCTTTCATTAGTTCCACTAAAGGGTGCCTTAGTCATCTTTCCTTGTAAACAAGATTCACATACATCAAATGAAACACATTCATTTGTTTTTAAAAGACCATTCTTTTGAAGTGTTTGTATGCGTTTCTTGTTTATATGACCAAGACGACAATGCCAAGGTAGGTATCACTCAAATCCAATTTAAGTTTTTTTGTGGTTGCTTGGTATATTGAGCTATCATATGTTGCGTTTTCATGAACCAATTCATAAATACCATTACAAGGTATAGCTTTAAAATAAAATACATGATTTAAAGAAACATGAATATCATTGTCAACAAACTTGAAATCATAATCATATTGTCTTAAACGGGAAACAGAAATTATGTTCCTAGTCAAACTAGGAGCATATAATACATTACATAAAATAACTTCCAAACCATTTGGAAGTTTCAAAATGTAGTCTCCTTGGGCTTCCACATGAACCTTTGCACCATTGCCCATGAAGAGACTTATTTCCCCTTTCTCATAATGCTCATTTCTTTTGAACCCCTGCAACAAATTGCAAATGTGAGTTCCACATCCGGTATCTAATACCCATGTGTTAGAAGAAATAACATTTAATTCTATATGTATCATGTATATTATACCTGAGGTTTGCCCCGCATCCCTCTTTTCTCTCAACTCTTTGAGATAGACCGGACAATTTCTCATCCAATGCCCTATCTCACCACATTTGAAGCATGGGTCGTTCACAGCAACCTTTTGCTTCTTCTCCTTGGGTTTTGGAGGTTCCGCCCTAACAACCATCTTCCCCTTTCCCAAACGTGCCCCTTTTCCTTTGGCAACATTTGCCTTAGGAGGGGGTAGAGGCCTCTTCCTTCTCCCACCTTCATTGATGGTGAGAACCGGTAAAACCTTTTTACCCATTCCCGCCTCAGCTGATTTGAGCATCGAATGAAGTTCATTTATGCTCTTGTCCCATCCGTTCATGTTGTAATTCATGACGAATGCCTCAAACCTTTTAGTTAGGCCATTAAGGATCAAATCCGTGGCCAACTCCTTTGAGACAGGACAATTTAGCCTTTGAAGGCGGTCGATGTGGCTTTTCATCTTAAGAACATAAGATGAAACTGATTGGGATTCCTCCATCCGACATGCATGTAGTGCTCGAACCGTTTCAAAGCGCTCCACTCTAGCTTGTTGCTGGAACGTTTCCCGCAACTGAGTGATCATGTCATAGGCTCCATGGAGCTCATACTCCTTTTGGAGTTCAGGTGTCATACTTGCCAACATAAGGCAAGAGACTTGGACGGAGTCTTCTACATACTTTACCCAATCATTATAGGCCTCCACATCCTCCTCGTTAGGTTCATCGGGGATGGGATCATCAAGGATGTAGGCCGCTTTTCTTGCTTGAGAACAATTCTCAAGTTGCGGTACCAATCCATGAAGTTGTTAGGCGTTAGACGGTCCCTTTGAAGGATCGCCCTAAGAGATTGGTTGTTTTGGTTTGGTACATCGTTATTAGCGTTGTTGTGGTCGGCCATCTACAAGATTTTACAAAGTCCATTTTAGTAATCGTTGATATAATTATATATTTCATTTATTAATACCCTTTATGTCTCATAGACTATTAATAAATAAAATTTTAGAATCCAACGTTATATTTAAATATTGGTTAGGTGACCTTTATCCCCATTTAAATAAACAAGGTAGTCATAAATGACAATTGCAACCCATTGCAACTTCTAGTGGTATGGGATCGTTTGAACATCTTATGTTTATAACGGCATGTTTACCCCATCAACACCTTTTATAAAACACATTTTAGGTGATCCATTCAATATATTTTATAAATCAAGTCGTCCTACTTACACACACGTGTGAGTTTACTACATAAGTGGTTAGGTGACCTTTATCCCACAAACATGGTATTCTCACCTCAAGTTACAAGTTCCCTCAAAGTGGTTAGGTGACCTTTATCCCACTAAGAGTTTGCAAGTAACCTAAGTGTTGTGTAAAAGGATGGTGCTTAACTTGTTTTTCAAAAGGGGATATACAATTTCATAATTCTTGTTAAGAAAAGTCTATGTACCATATGATTGTATGCATTCAACCATATGGTACCCTATTGGTTCTTTTAAATGAAACCCCTTTTATTTTACAAACCATTAACTCCTTTGTTAGAACCATTCTATTTATGCTTAATGATTTGAGAACCAATTACTCGTTTATAGTTTGTTTTAGTTGATGGTTTGTTAATCACATCCAAATATTCAAAACAAACATCATCATATGCATTCAACCAAACATTAAACAAAACATTCAAATATGCATAACAAAGCATACTAATTGAGCACACTTGTTTAGCCAAAACAAGTGTGTCAAATGGTCTTGTCCTAAGGGTTAAGAACATGACACATGGTTGACCCAAAAAAGACTCCCACTTGAATCCATAACTTCAAGCATCCTCTTTGTCCACCTTTTTCTTCAAGTCTTGATCTTGAGCTTCCTTACAAGATATGTATCCTAATACATTTTACTAGTAAAGATAAACTCCTAATCTATTTATTACAAACCATGTGAATAAATAAATTACAAGACTAGACTTGAAACAAAATTAAATTATTACATGCCCAAAAGAATACAACATGACAATCAATCATACAATCCAAGGGGTCTAGGCTTTGTTATGCATAAACAACAACAATATATCCAAACATATATAAGAAGTCGATTTTTGGCAGCCCCTTAAAACCCATGTTTTTGGCCAACATAAACCAAGAACAAATGGGTTTTAGTCCAAGCAAACAATAATCTAATAAACTAGAGTCTTAAAGATCCTAATATGCATAATATAGCATCTTTAAAACATCAAAGGGGGCACCAAAATAGCCCTTTAAACCCACGGTTTGGGCAGTCCAAAAGAAAGCAAAGGTAAAACATGTATGCATATGTATAAGTGGCTCTTGATGCCATTGTTGGGTTTTAACATGTTTATCAAAGCTTCATACAACATGATTTATATGAAAACGCAGCGGAATAAAATTTTAAAACATATTAAGATCTGATTATAAAACCCATTTTAAAATAACCCAAAGCCATGGATCATTATACAAAATGCATACAATGAAAGAAACATAAAATGTACGAACCACAACCTTAAGAGCTGCAGAAAACCGAGATTAAAGAGATGAAAAGGATGTGTTCTTGTGGCTAAACTTCAAGGTAGAAGTTCTCAAGATAGCATACCCCAAGCCTACCAACAAATCACCTTGAATGCTAGGATCTTTTACACCAATTTCCAGCTACAAAACCCTTTTGTTTGCTGGAAAAATCCTTCCTTTCTGCCCAAAACCGTGAGTTAGAGGAGAGAGTAGAGAGAGAGCTTTAGTTGTGTGTGTTCTTGGATGTGATTGAAATGAATGAGTGTGTAAGTGTCCAAGACTTGCATGTCTTGGAACTAAAAATATGGGG
Source organism: Flaveria trinervia (assembly GCA_025506515.1). NCBI lineage: Eukaryota > Viridiplantae > Streptophyta > Magnoliopsida > Asterales > Asteraceae > Flaveria > Flaveria trinervia. The sequence goes on along the minus strand of CM046442.1, from coordinate 76,540,883 downwards.
TATTCAAGACCAAGGGGGGGCGAAAATGGTCCCCCTTTTGCTTTTCCCTCTCAATTCAAATCATTTTATAAAATTATACAATCACCTCCCTTGTTTTATAAAATTAAAACCATTTTAATTTTATATCACTAACACACACTATTATTTGCCATTGTTTAACTAATTTAAATAATGTACAAATAATCTTTTATGAACAAATTATCTATCTAATGATGTTCATCTACTAAAGCAATAATTTGGAAAATTCAATTTTGGAAATTGGTGTCATTATTTTATTTTGTGTGATCTTATCAACAAATAAAATACCTTTTGGTGTGTTTGGCTTGTTATTGGGTATGACCCGACTTGGATCATATTACACTAGCCACATCAATTTAATATGAATCTTGGGCAGATCAATACTTTCAATTGGGTCTTGATATTCACCAAGTATTGTACTTTGACTTAGTTCTTTACTGTTATGAAAGATTGGCAGTACATAAGGCTAGGTTCAGGTATGATATAAGGTGATTGTGAGAGACGTATGTAGTCAAGATGGAATTTGTTCCTCTTATTCGTTGAGAGTTAGATGTCTAAGGCCTGTTAAAGTTGAATCATCAGAGAATGACAATCCTGTGTCTCTGGATTCAACATGACATCTGAAACAAAAGGATAGATGATTGATTCACCTAAAACATTTCAAGTAAGGTACTTGAAGAGGATGATGTTATTGAATGGCACTTAATCATATACACTAGGGGTAGAAAACCGTTGCTAGGCGTTATTTGCTGCTTGCATCAATCTACTATGAATCTTGTGCAAGTGGGAGATTGAAAGAAGTGATTTGCCCAAGATACATATTAAATTGATGTGGCTAGTGTGATATGATCCAAGTCGGGTCATACCCAATAACAAGCCAAACAAACACCAATAAATATTTGTTCGTTGATGTGATCATACGAATAAATATTAGCACCAATTTAGAAACCGGGTTTTCTAAAACATTGCTTTTGTAAATGAACAAGATTATATAGATAATTTGTTCATGAGAAATATTTGTTTCATTATTTAAATTAGTTAAACATGTTATTGTTATAAAATTAAAAAAGGGTTTAATTTTATAAAATCATAAGGATGAAAGTGTACATTTTATAAAAATTGAAAATGAGTGGGAAACTCCCCTTTGGGGAGTGAATTCGGCCACCCCCTAAGGGGCATTGGGACTCTCCACGTTTATGTGGTTGTTCCAAGCAACCAACGTGCATTACACTCTTCCAAAGAATACACCTTTCTCTCACACACACAAATCAAAAGAAATTCTCTCATCTCTTTCTCTTGAACTCGAATTTTAGAGCTGAAAACAAGTTTGTTTTCAGCCTTCAAGCAAGGATTCTTGACTGAAAATCGATTTGGAAGAGGTTCTTTTAAGTGGGTGCAACACAACCTATCAAGTGGGTGTTTGAAGGAGCTTGGGGTATTACTCTTGAGGATTGCTATTTGGAGTCTTGCCTTTAGGAACATCATCCTTCTCATCTCAAAAGAAAGCTTTGAAATGTAGTTTTCATTATCTTTCCATGCTTGTTTTGTAAGTTACTTGTTCATGCAAATAGATCCATCTTAAAGGGTTTTATCAACATAAAATGGTTTATGTAAACTTGTAACAAGATGTTAAAATGATTATCCGCTGCATTTTATGTTTAAAATGGTTAAACAACTTTGATAAACTTGTTAAAATCCCTTCACTAACATGCTATGAGGATCAGGAAATAGTGGATTAGAAGTTGTGGTTAATTTCTTCATTGATGATAGTTTAGGCAAGGGAACCTTTCTTGAAAATGGTCTTTCATACTCAGTTGTGGTTGATTTCTTCATAGCAGACTCTTTATGCACAAGAACCTCTTTGGTGATTGATTTTTCATACTCAGTTTCTACATTTGGATCTAGTAGCTTATTCAACTTTTCTTCTTCATCCTTCATATGTCATGCCAAAAACTTCATCTGGATCATACCCATGATTGGTCAAAAACATTGCTTTTATCATTAGGTCATCAGTTTAGGCCTTTGACACCATTTCTTCCACTGGTTGTTCTGTCTTCATAGGACTATCCATATGAACATCCTCTTCAACATCATAGCCTCCAGCTATCTCTCATTCTTCCAAATCTATGAATACAGCTAGTTTCTTCAATTGTGCCTTAGCCTTTTCATGTTCTTCCAAGAATTCTGCTATTGCAGCAAGACTTCTTGGGTCATCTGGTTAGGCTTTCTTAGCTGGTTCATCTTCTTTCATTGGCCTTTTTCCTTTAGCTTTCTCAGATAAGTATTTCGTATTTCTGGTATAAGTTTGAACTGGAAGACCAGAAGAGGATTTAGCTTGTTTCATTTCCTCAAGCAATTTTTCAGCCTCTTCTTGTATGTTTTCTTGATCATCATCCCCTTTTTCTTTTTCTTGTTCATTCTTTTCCTGTTCTTTTTCCCACATTTCCCTTATCATTTCTTTTTGTTCCTCAGACATAACCACAACAGGTACAATCTGCATACTCAACACTTTCTCCAATGGAACTGGAGATTTTGGAATGACTACAATAGGTTCAGAAATGGTCCTTTGGTCTGCAACAAAGTCCCAAAAATCTTCATCTATTATGAATTCTTCTGAACTAAAGCTATCCATAGCACTGATTAATTCTTCAAAATCATCTTTCTAAGTCTGAGTAGCCTTTGATTGCCCTGTAATAAATCACCATTTCTATGCTTTGTTCCTGATTCTTTGGTTGGCTTTCATCTTCTTCTTGTTCATCATCATCAGAAGTAGATTGTTTCTCATCATCAATAACCATTTCTTCATCATTTTTAGTTTCTCCAGTCACAACACGTCTTTGAATTTCAAGTAACAACTCAAGTTCAGAGATCCTTTTGGATTGAGTTTCAACTTGACTTTGGAGGTTTAATATGATTTCAGCTTGTTCTTCAATAATGTTCTCTTGTTCTTCCATAGCTATGGTTTGAATTGCAAGAGTATCAATATGGCCACTCACTTTTCTCTAGAATGATTTAGGGCAGATTTCAAATGGTCAATTTCTTTATCAAAGGTCTTTTTTTCAGCTTTATACTTTTCTTTTATTTCTTTTAATTCCTGCTCCTTTTCATCAAGCTCTAGAATCATGTCATCAATGATTCTAGCTCTCCTATTTAGTATTCTTTCCATTCTTTCCATTCTTTCCACCTTTTGTAGGAGCTCAGATATCAACCGATCCTTTTCATTAGGCCTTTTTGTGTTAGATTCAGTAAAGCTTTCTGATGGAGCAGTCTCAGAATTTGTTCTCTTTGTAGGAATTTGAGTATGTTGATCCTCCTCATCTGAAGATGATTTGGATGTTTTTGAAGTACTAGTTGATCCTCCAAATTCAGTTGGCTTTTCAGGGGTGGGCAAAGGTAGTTGTGGTGATGTTGGTGAGTGATGAGGTGGTGATATAGGTGAGTGATGGTGGTGATATTGGAGAATGATGAGGTGGTGATATTGGTGATGGTTGTGGGGTTGTTTGTGGTGTTGGTTGTGGTGTTAGTTGTGCAGCTTGCTCATCAGCAGCTTGTTCTTGTCCTTGATTTATCTATTAATCATCCAAGGAAGAAGAGGTGAGTGACCTCCACTATAAAAGTTCTGGGGTTAAGTAGTGCTGGAACATGTGGATTAGAAATCTCCAAGGCAGATCAACCAATCCTTTAACTATTTGTTTAGCTTCAAATCCTCCTTCATAACCAATCTCATCAAAGAATGTGGTTATTACATCATCATCCAACTCTAAAGGTGCATTAGCATCATCACCAAAATGCAAGCATTTTCTAACAGTGATGCTCAGAGTGTTATCATTGTCAATTCTTCCAACTAGTTCTAGCACCATCTTCTTCAATAACTTCAACTGAGTTCCAGAAAGACCATATGAAGTTCTCATAGATGGTGGGTCTAACAGTGATAGCATAAGCTACCCTTGTAGTAGAGATGAATTTGATGATATCTCTAAGTCCCTCAGCTTCTGGTACATCAGGGTTTAAATAACCGCTGACATTATGGAGCTTGCTCCATGAAAGATTTGCCATATAATCTGCATAAAAGACATGTGTGTCAGTTATATGAAAACTCATGAGTATCATTTATCAGTTTGGCATTAAGTGGTCACAGATGAACTTTCGACATTATTGTATCATTGTTGTTACATCAAATGGTGAATTTGTTGTTCAACAATCACAGTTTCTATGATTGAACCATTTATTAGATGTTATTTCATTGATTTGTTACACATTTTCTTTGTTCATCATGCTCTGTTTACACCAAACATGACTATGAAGATTTTCATGATGAGTAAAATTTCTATTGGTTTGCATGTTCATTGAAGTCGAAAAGGTGTATTATATTACATCAAGAAAATTAAGTTTTTGTGTTTTTCATTATCATTCGGTTCATTGTTTAATTTAGGTTTAACAGTTTGAAAGTTGGGTCTTGACGAAAATTTTGGAATTTTCACCTTGTTTTCGATGCAACTGAAGGTTAAGAATCAATGACAAGAACCTATGTTGAGTGGAATCACACAAAAAATTTAGTTATTTATGATGAAGATGATCAAAGTGGGTGTACTATGTATTTGCGCTCGTCTCACTATGAAGTCTCTCAAATTTGAGGTATTAAATGACCTGTTTAAATTCTTTTTAGTCAAATAATGCATTCTGAAAGATTTTACAAGTTTAAGAACAAGTGCGGTCACCACTGTAGCAAATGCAGAAGTGTCAATTTTTTGACTTTTGGTCATCCGCATTTGTTAAGTGTAGCAAATGTGCAAGACAAACTTTGGACTTTGACTACCCGCAATTGTTCACTTTTGTAAATGCGGAAGAACTAAGTTCATCAGCATTTATTCACTGTAACAAATGCGGTTGACATAATATTCAGCATTGCTCACTGGAGCAAATGCGGTTGAATAAGATTTGTTAGCATTTGCTCGCTGTAGCATATGCGATAGAATAAAATCCACATTTACTTGATCATCATTCATTGACAAGAGATTCATCACTTGATTTTTTTTGCTTGATCATACATGAGCATTGAAGATGTGTATCCACAAATGCGGATAGGTAAAACAAATGCGGAAGTGTAAATTCATCCGTATTGGACAAATGCGGCTTAACACTTTAAAAGTTTATCCGCATTGACTAATGCGGTTGACCACGAAAATTATTTTATCCGCATTGACAAATGCGGTATAACAGTTCTTGTTCCGCATAGGTTTTAACACTTCAAAATTTCATGTATACTTGTAACACACTAATGCAGTAGAGTAAAATCATTGTCCGCATTAGTTGTAGTTGAAAATATACTATTACCCGCATTGGTTATATGCATGGGTTACCTTCACCCACATTAACCAATGCACTTACCTGCATTAACTTTTGAACTTAATCATAAGTTAATGTGATTGAATTGATTATTCATCTTATGAAAGCTTGTCCTTGATTCATTTTTCTTATGAAGTTGATTGTTGAAGTTGTCAATTCTTGCTTGGATTGACTTGTATGTCACAAGTGATACAAGTTTCCCAATTTTGACTGATCTTGGACTTTTCATGCTTCTAAGAATCTGCATAAGCTGAGAAATAATGGTATGACTTTTTGCAACAATACCAAATTCTTTTTGTTTTGAAAGTAAGTTAAGCTAATAAACAAAAAATATGGACTTACTCAAAAATTTTAAATTACTCCCCCTAAATTTTATATCCACATTTGGATAGAAACTTTAAAGATTTAACAACTTTTTGAATTTTATTATGCTTATTAATAATGAAGAGAATTATCTCTTTTGTAGGGATCACATCAGTCTTACGTTACACATGTGCATCCTTAATGATTAAATGGAAATGTTTATGAACTTGAAGATTGAAGGTATGTTTGTCCTCTTAAACTCATACCAGGTTGATATTTTGATGCAAATGATCTTTATTATGTTTTGGTTGATTTAATTATTCAATGTGTGCCTCATACACACAAGCATAGAATGATCAACCATCCTTATACAATGCATGGTAGAACTTTTTCACAATTTTTCTTACCAGGTTACTTAAGTTATGAGAACTCATTTTCACTGATCCTCATTAGGATTCTTTTACTTTGATCCTTTTCATGATGATCCTCATTAGGATTCTTTTCACTTCACTTTGGAAGGTGATCCATGATGGGATTCTTTTGTTCATTCACTTGGAATGTATTGCTTTTGTAGATTCATCCAATTTGGGTGTGTTTCTCATTGGGAATCTTTTGGATTAGGACATATGCATTATATGCATGTTTCATCAGGCCTTTGCTCAGCAAAACAAAGATGAAATTGATGTAGGTGAAAGAGATTCATAAAGTATCATTACCTGGTGTGTTTAGGTTACTACACAACATGCACTCAGATAAGCCAATACATACCTGTACTCTATGATGAGTGTTTCACTATTAAATAACATTTTAATTCATCAGTGCATGTATCTTCTCTTCCAAGTTGAGCCTACCAACATATCTGGTAAGTCATGACAGTCTTGCAATTTTTGAAATTAAACACAATGAATGATATATAACTGTAATTATATCATTTCCCAAGATTCTTTTCTTCATCAAAATTGATTTCTTTTTGTGATTTCTCATGTTTTTAATGTTTTTAATGTTTTTCATGGTTTTACTCAAGGTTAATCATGCCAAATGACGGAACTAGGAATTCAAACCTACTAGGTTAAAATGCCTTGGTAAATAAATCAGCTAATTGATTTCAGTTGATACTTGAATCAATTTGATTAAACCTTTTTCAGCACAGTCTCTCAAAAAGTGATATCTAATTTTAATATGTTTAGTTTTTGAGTGCTGAACTGGATTATTAGTTATGAAAACAGCTGCTGTGTTGTCGATGTAAATTGGCATGTGCAATAAGTTGAAGCCATAATCAAGCATCTAGTTTTGAATCCAGAGTACTTGAGAGCAACAAGCTGATGCTGCAATATACTCAGCTTCTGCTGTGGACACTGATATATTTGTCCGCTTTTGCATTGCCAAGATACTAGTCTGGGACCAAGAAATTAACAACCGCCAGAGGTGGATTTTCTGTTGAAGTTGCATCCTCCATAATCACTGTCTGTGAAGGCATAGAGATTAAATTCTCCTTCCTTTGGATACCATAACCCATGAGCTGGTTGCCCTTCAGATATCTGAATATCCTCTTCACTACATTCACATATGATTCTTTTGGATCAGCTTGATATCTGGCACACACACAAACACCAAACATAATATCAGGCCTACTGGATGTTAGATACATAAGTGAACCAATCATTGATCGATAATAAGTCTGATCCACTGGTTTGCCTTCAGGATCAGGTCCAATCTTCACTTTAGCATCCACAGGAGTTCTGATTGACTAACAATCAGCAAAGTAGAATTTCTTCAACATGGTTTCCACGTATTTTGATTGATTGACGAAGATTCCATTTGCTGTCTGTTGGACTTGCACCCCTAGAAGAAGGTGAGTTCTCCCATAGCACTCATTTGAAATTTTGACTGCATAAGGTCTTCAATTTCTTTGCAGAGTTGCTTGTTTGTAGAGCCAAATATATGTCATCCACATACATCTGGACAAACAACATATCTTTTCTCTTTTTTCTTCTGAAGAGAGTCTGATCAATCTTTTCTCTTTCATATCCATGTTCAAGAAGAAAGGATGATAGAGTCTCATACCACTTTCTTGGGGCTTGATGAAGACCATACAGAGCTTTGTCAAGCTTGTAAACTCTATGAGGGAAATCTGGATCTTCAAAGCCAGGTGGTTGACTCACATAGACCACCTCAGCAATCTTTCGATACAAGAAGGCACACTTTACATCCATTTGACAAACAGTAAATTTCATGGATGCAGAATATGCAAGAAAGATTCTGATTGCTTCTAGTCTGGCAACAGGTGCAAACACTTCCTCATAGTCGATTCCTTCTTCTTGAGTGTATCCCTATGCCACTAGTCTTGCTTTGTTTCTGATAACGGTCCCTCTATCATCAGTCTTGTTCCTGTACAGCCATCTGGTACCAATAGGGTATTGTCCTTCGGGAAGATCTACCAGTTGCCATACTTCTTGCTTCTTGAATTGGAGCAATTCTTCGTGCATTGCTTCAATCCAGCTATTGTCTTGAAGTGCCTCTTTGATGTTCTGGGTATTGTTTGACACAGAAAGCATGAGAACAAACAGATGTTTGCAATACTGGATTTGCTTCTTGTCACCCTCTCATTAAGATCACCAATAATGGTTTCAACTAGATGATTCTTGTGTATTCTTGTGGTTGGAATGGAGTCACCAACAATGTTACATTAAGATTGGAGAATTCATCTAGTACTATTGTTGAATTATGAAGATTGTCAAATTCTGTTTCAGTTCCTGCTACATCTTCAGCAGCACTGAGATTGCTTACATCAAGATTCAGGCATGATAGTGTAGTTGTCATTGTATGGTGGAGGACATGAATTATACCCAATCCTTAACATATCCTTTGGATCCTTTTGAGAATCAAGCATCTCTTGTAGCTTGACTGAAGACATTTGAAACTTTTCAAGTTTCACTTTAGTCAGTGACTATTCAGCCTTAGATTGAGCTAAATTTTCAGTAAGGAGCTCATTCTCAGCTGCAAGAGTGTACTTTTCACCATGCAGTTTTTCTATGTCAGAGATAAGAGATTTGATTTTGATTTCAAAGCTTTTTATTTCTCTCTTCATCATCTTTGACTTTACCTTTTCTTCCTTAATTTTATCAACCAGTTTGTGGTTATGCTCCCTATAACCTTGCAATTCATTAATACATTTTTCACTACAAAGGTTAGATTTTACCAAAGTAGGCATAGGAGATGGACCATCATTGATGTGAGCCATAAGAGCATGATTCTGAAATTAAGGCTTGACTTCCTCTGCATACACGCTCCAGTCACATACCCCATCTTGCTTTATCATGAGAGCACTAGCAGAAGACTGACTGCTTCCATGAGCTTGATTTGTCAGTTAGGGTGGATTCTGATATGATTGATGTTGATGATACTACTACTGTTTGTTGTTGGAGTGAAAGCTTGAGTTAGGCTGTGAGGATGACTGGCCTTGAGAGTTCCTTTGATAGTTATTTCTCTTGGGGGCATTGTTGTGACACCCCGTATTTTTTAGGTTAACGTCGTTTCATTTCTAAATCATTTCCATCACTTAGTATTATTAAATTCATATTGAATAAATGGAATTGTAGTTGTAATTATTTGATTCATTTAAACTTCAAACTAACTTAAAACAAAATTTAGTTAACTATGAAATTAATACAAAGCGGAGGGGCCTAAAGTGCAACTTCATAAATATATTATAAATCCCAATCTCCTCTCGGCTAACATTCTTTAATCGCATAACTCACTTCCTCGGAACCCTAATTAGCGTCGGCAGCCCTCCCCTCTTGGTGGTCCATCGATCGACGGCAGCTCTCTCCCTCTCGACGTTCTCCCTCCCCGGCAACAGACTCTTTCGCGATTGCGAACTGCCGATAGCAGCCCTTGTCATCAAACGCAGTCCTTCGGCGACGGACACCTATTCTACGATCGCGAGCACCAGCCGAAACAGCCCACCCGGTATGACCCCCTATCCTTCGTTACGTAAGTTCGTTACATATGGCTTCGAGTGTTTGGTTTCGGTTCGGTTTCGGTTGCAAGGCGAACGGTCGACCTTGAGTACGTATATTGCTTTCTTAAGTATGTATGTGTGGAAGATTATTCATGTTTGTATGTGTGCCGTGCATGCGTATGTCTTTCTGCATATATATATATGCATCCGGGATGCGATTATATACATAATGTGAATGTGTGTGATGTTCTTCTATGTGCATGGATGTCCCGGTTGTGGGGGAGGGGAGATTACAACAGTTACGTGTTTAATTTGGTGTAGTGAGTAATTATATTATGTGTGTTTGCCTTGTCCATGTGCATATGTTATATTTATATGGTTGTGTTAATATGAATGCTTGCATGTATGTATACTTGTGTTTATGCATGTGGGAGTGTTAAGCGATGTGGGTGTTCTGCGTGTGATGAGTGTGTGTGCTCTCTATGAATGTGTGAGTTGATGATGGGTTTGAGCTGGTAGATTTTGATGGATATACTTCATGTGTATTGGTATGTATGTGTATGTACTCCACGTATATGTGTGGTTATGGTATGGTGGGTGTTTGTGTTGTTGATGTGGGGTTATCATTATGTATGTGTTCCTTCAACAAAATATATATATATTTTGTGTGTTCAAGATGTATGTAGCATAATATATAAGTATTTTTTTATTTTATGTGTGTGGAAATGTATATATTTGGTATGTCTAAGTCTGTTATATTGGGGTTGTGCTATTAAATGGATGGTTTCAAATATAAATGTGTTTGAGCGTGCTTGCATGTGAATGGAAAAAAAGTTAACCGTCTGCATCGTAACCAAGCCGTGAAACGCGAAACCGTACGACCAAAATTTTTAGTATTTAATATTAATTATATATATTAAATAAAAACTCAGGTTAATTGGAACTCGATCCATTGTGCTTACACTTATTTGTTGCAACGCACTCGAGGTGAGTCTTCATGGCCCCTATTTTACATTACTTTCTTTTGGGGGAGAAAACATGCAAACTTTATTTATAAATGGTTTCTAGTAATTATTATTTATCGCTTGTTACGTTAGTGCAAACATACTTAAAAGTCCTTACATTCTCAAACCGTTAGTAATGTGTAGCGAGGTAATTCTGAGTAGTCCTACTGGGTTTGACAAACCCCGCCGGGGCTAGTCGCGCTAGCTTGATTGGAGGTCAAACGGGTGCGTTCTTGACCTAACATTTGTCACTGTCTGGGTTAGACGTGACGGGAAGGCAACAAACATACAAACAGTCAGTTTCGGTTGAAACACTAACTAACTTGATTATAGGCTAGCTACCTATTGATATGCTTTAATTACTTTACCATTCGAACAGTTACAAACATTTTTATCTGTTACTAAACCTGTGAACTCACCAACTTTATGTTGACACACTTTAGCGTGTTTTCTCAGGTCACATGAACGCTTATGCTCATGTTAGTTAAAGAACGCACTCAGGACATGCATCATCAAACTCATTTATTTTGCTTTGAACATTTTATTTGGCATAGTACTTTGGGAACTTCTAGTATTGGTTTACATTTGTCTTCACGCTTTCGCACTGATGTTTATTTCGTTTATGTTCACTCTGATTTAAAGTTCAAACGTTTATTTAAGTTCATATAATGTCGTTTGATATGACCGTGTCTGAGATCCTGGTTTGTCACACGCCTCGCGGTAAAACCCGCATGTGGAATTTGAGGGTGTGACAGATTGGTATCAGAGCCATTGGTTATAGAGAACTAGGATTGCATTTGAATCTAGACTATAGCCTTAGACACAACACTAGCGTTGCACAGACACACTTACTTGGTTACAAACTTTGTACGAACATTGCATGGTATACTCGCGTTGCGTGATAGGAAATCCATATCATTATCACTTGTACCATCCATGTCACGTGTATCATTCTTGGCCCCACAGAGAGACGGAGAATTCCGCTAATTTACCTTCAGCATCTATACCTGTATCTTCACCCCCGGAGTCTAAAAGACGTCGACTTGAACCTAACATTGCGACCACGAGGCACAAGGAGCCCTCAAATACACATGACTCATCTAACAATGACAACTAGGGGGAAAACACACCTTACCCTCCTACCTCTTTTCACACTTGCTTCTATTCTTGTCGTACCCTATCTTCCCTACCTGCCTGAACAATCATTCGCCACCATGTAACTACGATGAAACGCTGGACATGACATATGCTTGAGACCACCAAATAGATTAGAAATCGATTAGAGGATCACACCAAGCATGTAGATGCTTAGAGCTCCAAAGGAAAAGCCTCCAATCCATTGGCAAGTGCCATAACAGACTCATAAGGGAAATTCTTTACCTAGATTGGCAGAATTGTTTCCATCCAACTGATATATATTGAATTATGATTGTTTGATTTGAATACATTGTACTCCTTACAATATATTTTTATCAGGGATTATTATTTGATTATTGACTGTTGTGGTTTGTGAAACGCATGATTATTTACATTGTACATTATGATGATTATAGATTATATATTTTCTCATGTTCGTGTAATGTGAATGCAAAGAATCATGTCTGGAAGAAGAGCTGGACGTCCAAGCGGACGAGGAAACATCAACATGACTCAAGTTGAGTTAGATGCCATTATCAATGTGCGTGTTGCTAACGCGCTTGCAGCATATGAACAGACCCGAAATCAAAACCAGAATAACCAGAACCAAAATCAAGGAGGTAACCTTGAGCCAAACGGACCCATTGGTTTTTCCCTATGATAACTTATTATCGAATTCTAAATTTTCGTACATCGTCATGATCTTTTGATTCAGGTCAAGTAGTCTGTACATTTAAGATGATTATGGACTATAAGCCTCATTCATTCAGTGGTTCTGAGGGTGCTGTTACGCTACTTCGTTGGTTGGAGAAACTTGAGTCGGTTTTCGCCACGTGCAATTGTCCTGTTGGAAACCGTGTCAAGTATGCCTCTGGCACATTAGAAGGACCAGCATTAACTTGGTGGAACTCACAAGTCCAGACGTTAGGACTTGAGGCTGCTAATAATCTACCATGGGATGACTTCAAGACCTTAATGAAAGATGAGTACTGTCCCAGAAATGAGGTCCAGAAGCTGGAGGGAGAGTTTTGGAATCTGAAGATGGTTGGATCTAATATTGAGGAATATACGACTCGTTCGCACGAGTTGGCTTCTTTATGTCCTCAAATGGTAACCCGGACTACAAAAGAATAGAGAAGTATATTGATGGTTTAGCTCCTCAGATTCAAGCTAGTGTCATAGCTGCTGATCCTGATACTATTCATCGTGCTATCCGCTAGCTCACAAGCTCACTGATCAGCCAGTGGCGCAGGGCACTCTGCCTAAACGTAGCACTACATCCGGTTCATCTGACTATAAACGAAAATGGGATAGTACCACCAGCAAGTCCTCAAACTCGAACAACACTCAGCAACAACAAGTCAGAAAGGTTGATTCCTCTAGAAGCTACACAACTAATAATCACAACAACAACAACAATGGTCAGGGATCGAGTAACTACGTAGGCAAGTACCCAAAATGAAATAAATGCAATTTTCATCATCATGGCCAATGTGATCGTTTTTGTTGCCAAAGGTGTGGAATGATGGGTCATGCTGCTAAAGACTGCAAGGGTGAATTGATGACTAGACAACAATCTCAACAACAACGACAAGGCGAAGCGACAAGGGGTTGTTTCGAATGTGGCAAAGAGGGTCATTATAGGAAAGATTGCCCATAACTAAAGAATGGGAACAAGGGCAATAATGGAAACAACAATTATGGAAATGGCGCTAAGGGTCGAGCTTTCGTAATTGGGACTAGTGAAGCAAGGAATGATCAAAACATAGTTACCGGTACGTTTCCTCTGAACGACTGTTTTGCTTCTGTATTATTTGATACCGGTGCTGATAGGAGCTTTATCTCTGCCAAGTTTAGCAAACTTCTAGACGTAACGTTAACCGAATAGAACCTAGTTACATCGTAGAACTAGCTGATGGAAAAATGATTAAGGCAACACATATTCTCAAAGGATATAAACTAGAACTATCGGGACATAAGTTAGATATAAACCTCATGCCTGTTACACTTGGTAGCTTTGACGTGGTCGTCGGCATGGACTGGTTATCTAAGAACCAAGCTGAGATTATCTGTCGTGAAAAGGTCGTTCGTGTACCACTTCCTAGTGGTGAAATCATATATGTTCAGGGCGAGAAATGTGGTGTAGTCTCTGGCATCATATCGTACATGATTGTTCAGCCCAGAAATGCTTGCGTAAAGGCCATACCGCTATTTTAGCTATGATCACAGAAAAGACTATCAAAGAAAAGAAGATCGAGGATATCCTGATTGTTCGTGACTTTCCTGAGGTTTTCCCTGAAGACTTACCTGGTCTTCCACCGCATCGTCAAGTCAAGTTCTAGATTGATTTGACACCTGGAGCCGCACCTATTGCTAGAGCAGCATACAGACTAGCTCCGAAAGAACTGCAAGAACTGTCCACACAACTACAAGAACTTTTAGATAAGGGATTTATCAGACCTAGCTCATCGCCGTGGGGAGCCCCAGTCCTGTTTGTCAAGAAAAAGGATGGGACTTTTTGCATGTGTATCGATTACCGTGAGCTGAACAAAGTGACAATTAAGAATCGTTATCCTCTTCCCCGTATCGACGATTTGTTTGACCAACTTCAAGGGTTGAGTTTTTATTCCAAGATAGATTTGAGATCAAGATATCATCAACTGAGAGTCCGAGAGGAGGACATATCAAAGACAACATTCAGAACTCGTTACGGTCACTACGAGTTCTTGATTATGCCTTTTGGGTTGACCAATGCACCAGCGGTGTTCATGGATCTCATGAACCGCGTGTGCAAACCCTAACTGGACAAGTTTGTCATCGTTTTTATCGATGATATTTTGATATATTCAAAGAACAAAGAGGAGCATGAGGAACATCTTCGATTGATTTTGGAATTACTTAAACAAGAAAAACTATATGCCAAGTTTTCGAAGTGTGACTTCTGGATTCGAGAAGTTCAATTCTTGGGCCGTGTGGTCAATGAGAAGGGTATACATGTTGACCTGACAAAATAGAAGCCATCAGGAACTAGGCTACGCCTAAGACTCCAACTGAGGTACGATAATTTCTTGGGTTAACTGGGTACTATAGAAGATTCATTGAAGGATATTCGAAGATTACTCAACCACTTACAGCATTAACTCATAAAGGCACAGTGTACAATTGGGGTGACAAGCAGGAGTCAGCATTTTAGTACCTAAAACAAATGCTTTGTACAACACCGATATTATCCCTACCTAAGGGAACAAAGGATTTTGTGGTATATTGTGACGCATCCATCCAAGGTCTGGGTTGTGTGTTAATGCAACGTGAGAAGGTCATCGCATATGCCTCCCGTCAGCTAAAAGTTCATGAGAAAAACTACACGACACACGACTTAGAGTTGGGAGCCGTTGTGTTCGCACTCAAGATATGGAGACATTACTTGTACGGTACCATGTGCACCATTTATACCGATCACAAGAGTCTTCAACATATTTTTGAGCAAAAGGAGTTGAATATGAGACAACGTTGTTGGGTCGAGTTGTTGAATGACTATGACTGTGCGATCAAGTATCATCCGGGTAAGGCTAATGTAGTAGCTGATGCCTTAAGTAGAAAGGAGACACCTAAGCCAAAGCGAGTTCGAGCGTTACAACTCACCATCCATACCGGACTACCTGATCAGATACGTAATGCTCAACTTGAGGCTTTGAAGGATGAGAACCTGAAAGCAGAGTCCATGCGAGGCATGGAAAAGCAGTTAGAGATCAAGTCTGACGGAGTTCGTTATTTTATGGAACGAATATGGGTTCCTTTGTATGGATTTTTACGAGAACTAGTGATGGACGAAGCCCATAAGTCTCGATATTCTATCCATCCGGGTTCAGATAAGATGTATCATGACTTGAAAGTTCTGTATTGGTGGCCGAACATGAAAGCTGATATCGCCACCTATGTTAGCAGATGTTTAACATGTTCTAAGGTTAAAGTGGAGTATCAAAGGCCATCTGGTCTACTTCAACAGCCAGAATTTCCTGTATGGAAGTGGGAGCAAATCTCGATGGATTTTGTCACGAAGCTGCCTCGAACTCCTAGCGGGTGCGATACCATTTGGGTAATAGTAGATCGATTGATGAAATCCGCACACTTCCTACCAATTAGAGAGACTGATAGAATGGAGATGTTAACTCGTATCTACCTAAGGGAAATAGTCTCTCGACATGGTGTGCCAATTTCTATCATCTCCGATCGTGACGCCCGATTTACTTCTCACTTCTGGCAATCTTTGCAACGATCATTGGGAACACGACTAGATATGAGTACTGCATATCATCCTCAAACTGATGGTCAGAGTGAGCGTACAATACAAACACTGGAAGATATGTTACGTGCTTGCGTAATTGACTTTGGCAACCATTGGGAAACTCATTTACCATTGGTTGAGTTTTCTTACAATAACAGCTATCACACATCGATCAAAGTTGCATTGTTTGAAGCATTGTATGGACGTAAGTGTTGATCACCTATTTGTTGCCCAGAAGTTGGAGAAAGTCAACTTATCGGTCCTGAACTTGTTCATGAAACAACTGAGAAGATAGTGCAAATTCGTAATCGCATGGCAGCGGCACGTGACCGACAAAAGAGTTATGCAGATAAACGGTGCAAACCGTTGGAATTTCAAATTGGTGATAAGGTACTTTTGAAAGTGTCACCTTGGAAAGGTGTAGTTCGTTTCAGAAAACGTGGAAAGCTAAACCCACGCTACGTTGGGCCTTTTGAGATTGTCAAAAGGGTTGGCCCAGTAGCCTACCAATTGAACCTACCAGAAGAGCTTAGCGGAATACACGATGTGTTCCATGTTTCGAACCTGAGGAAATGCCTTACAGATGAGACTCTTGTCGTTCCGTTAGATGAGATACATGTGGATGAACAACTGCGTTTCATCGAGGAACCGGTGGAAGTTATGGCCCGAGAGTCAAAACGCTCAAACATAGTCATATTCCTATCATCAAAGTCCATTGGAACTCAAAGCGTGGACTAGAGTTTACTTGGGAACGCGAGGACCAGATGAAGAAGAAGTACCCACAACTGTTCAAGGACCAGACATCTACTTCTCAAGGTAACCGTTATTAAGATATCCTTTCCTTAAATTTCGAGACGAAATTCCCTTCAACAAGGCGATGATCTCGCAACTCTCGCGAAACCTCACATTTCTTTGTTTGTTTCTTTGATTTGGGTTCCTACGCAAGCTCTGAATCACCCTTACATAGTTGTTGTTAAACCTTACGTTCTGCATTAACCTGACGTTCTAATTTTCGGGATGAAAATTCCTTCAACAAGGGGATGATGTGACACCCCGTATTTTTTAGGTTAACGTCGTTTCATTTCTAAATCATTTTCGTCACTTAATATTATTAAATTCAAATTGAATAAATGGAATTGTAATTGTAATTATTTGATTCATTTAAACTTCAAACTAACTTAAAACAAAATTTAGTTAACTATGAAATTAGTACAAAGTGGAGGGGCCTAAAGTGCAACTTCATAAATATATTATAAATCCCAATCTCCTCTCGGCTAACATTCTTTAATTGCATCACACACTTTCTCGGAACCCTAATTAGCATCGGCAGCCCTCCCCTCTTGGTGGTCCATCGATCGACGGCAGCTCTCTCCCTCTCGACGTTCTCCCTCCCTGGCGACAGACACTTTTGCGATTGCGAACTGCCGATAGCAGCCCTTGTCATCAAACGCAATCCTTCGGTGACGGACACCTATTCTGCGATCGCGAGCACCAGCCGAAACAGCCCACCCGTATGACCCCCTCTCATTCGTTACGTAAGTTCGTTACATATGGCTTTGAGTGTTTGGTTTCGGTTCGGTTTCGGTTGCAAGGCGAACGGTCGACCTTGAGTACGTATATGCTTTCTTAAGTATGTATGTGTGGAAGATTATTCATGTTTGTATGTGTGCCGTGCATGCGTATGTCTTTCTGCATATATATATATATATATATATATATATATGCATCCGGGATGCGATTATGTATATATACATAATGTGAATGTGTGTGATGTTCTTCTATGTGCATGGATGTCCCGGTTGTGGGGAGGGGAGATTACAACAGTTACGTGTTTAATTTGGTGGTAGTGAGTAATTATATTATGTGTGTTTGCCTTGTCCATATGCATATGTTATATTTATATGGTTGTGTTAATATGATGCTTGCATGTATGTATACTTGTGTTTATGCATGTGGGAGTGTTAAGCGATGTGGGTGTTCTGCGTGTGATGAGTGCGTGTGCTCTCTGTGAGTGTGTGAGTTGATGATGGGTTCGAGCTGGTAGATTTTGATGGATATACTTCATGTGTATTATGTACTCCACGTATATGTGTGGTTATGGTATGGTGGGTGTTGTGTTGTTGATGTGGGGTTATCATTGTGTATGTGTTCCTTCAACAAAATATATATATTTTGTGTGTTCAAGATGTACGTAGCATAATATATAAATATTTTTTTTATTTTATGTGTGTGGAAATGTATATATTTGGTATGTCTAAGTCTGTTATATCGGGGTTGTGCTATTAAATGGATGGTTTCAAATATAAATGTGTTTGAGCGTGCTTGCATGTGAATGGAAAATAAGTTAACTGTCTGCATTGTAACCGAGCCGTGAAACGAGAAACCGTATGACCAAAATTATTAGTATTTAATATTAATTATATATATTAAATAAAACTCAGGTTAATTGGAACTCGATCCATTATGCTTACACTTATTTGTTGCAACGCACTCGAGGTGAGTCTTCACGGCCCCTATTTTACATTACTTTCTTTTTGGGGGAGAAAACATGCAAACTTTATTTATAAATGGTTCTAGTATTATTGTTTATCGCCTGTTATGTTAGTGAAAACATATTTAAAAGTCCTTACATTCTCGAATCGTTAGTAATGTGTAGCGAGGTAATTCTGAGTAGTACTACTGGGTTTGACAAACCCCGCCCGGGCTAGTCGCGCTAGCTTGATTGGAGGTCAAACGGGTGCGTTATTGACCTAACATTTGTCACTGTCTGGGTTAGACGTGAAGGGAAGGCAACAAACATACAAACAGTCAGCTTCGGTTTGAAACGCTAACTAACTTGATTATAGGCTAGCTACCTATCGATATGCTTTAATTACTTTACCATTCGAACAGTTACAAATATTTTTATCTGTTATTAACCTGTGAACTCACCAACTTTATGTTGACACACTTTAGCATGTTTTCTCAGGTTACAGGAACGCTTAAGCTCATGTTAGTTAAAGAACGCACTCAGGACATGCATCATCAAACTCATTTATTTTGCTTTGAACATTTTATTTGGCATAGTACTTTGGGAACTTATAGTATTGGTTTACATTTGTCTTTACGCTTCTGCACTGATGTTTATTTTGTTTATGTTCACTCTGATTTAAAGTTCAAACGTTTATTTAAGTTCATATAATGTCGTTTGATATGACCGTGTCTGAGATCCTGGTTTGTCACACGCCTCGCGGTAAAACCCCGCATGTGGAATTTGAGGGTGTGACAATTGCACTCTCTGGAGAAGTGACCAGCCATGCCACAATTAAAGCATTTCACCTTGGATTTATCACATCCAAGTATTGTATTTTCATTTAGGCTCAGCTTTCTGCATTTTCTAAAGAATTTCTTGGCTCTCACGGCAATCATGGCCATTTGCCATTGTAGATCCATTTCTTCCACATCATCTAGATCCATTTCCTCCAAATCTTCTTGAATTAGATGAGCAAAAGTGAGTTTTCCTCCTAAGTATGTTTCAAAACTTGCAACAAAGGCATTGTAAGTTGTCTTTTGTTCTTCTGATCTTGTGCCTTCACGAGTGGTTTGAGGGGCAGTAGTGACTCTGGATGTTTGAGATGATGTTGATGGATGATTGATTGGTGGAGTTGCAATGAACCTAGTGTTGTTCAGTTGATCTCTTGATGAGATGAAATCATCCTCCTCTATGATGAAGGCATTTTCCATAGAATGAGATTCTGATGGAAATTTGTAAGCCTCAATCACTGTTGGTCCACCAAGATTTCTGCTTCTTTCATCAAGTTCTAATGCTTCTATTTTGGCTATCATGATAACCAAAGTAGTACTCTCAAGATCAAGAGTATTTTTCAGCATAGTTACATTCTGTTTCCAACTTTCAGGGAGGCTGTGAAGCATCTTTTTGTTTAATTCTTTGATCTTGTAGGTGACTCCCATGATTTCCAAATCATTTACCAACTGTACAAATCTATGCAGTTGTTTGGATATGGACTCTCCCTTGGTGTGGTGGAATGTTTCATACTGATTAACAAGCTTATCCTTGTTAGTTTCAGCTACCTCACTACTTCCTTCACACATGATTTTCAGTGCATCACATACAGCTTTTGCAGTGCCATAATTCTCTAATCTTTTCAGCACATCCATCTTGAGTGCTTGAGTTAGAATGGAGTAGGCTTTGAGGTCAATCTTGATTTTCTAGTAGTCTTCATCATCTAGAGTTAAATCTTCAATGGGTATTCTTGCAGTTCTGTAAATTGCAGCTTGATCTGCAAACAGAGTGACAGGGATGTGTGGCCCCTTGCATATTGAGATCCAGAAATCAGGATCTACACCTGTGATGTAATTTCTAAACCTGATTTTCCACTCTTTAAACTCAGATTTATGTTTAAGCATAGGAGGTTTAGGTGTATGACCAAGTTTTGAGTAACTGTTAGAATCCATTTTAACAGAGTGTTTTACTAGTATAAATATAGGTTTAGATGATTTTTAAGATTGATTAGTCCAACTTGTCCAAATAGTTCAAACGGATTTCAGAATCAGATTTGTGATTGTATTGAGTTTCTTGTTGTTCGGAATATGTTGGTGAGAATGTGTTGACAGTAGTATTTTCTACTATTACTAAGTAGAGATGATGATATACTCTACTAGCAACTTGATTACCAGATCAATCAAATTCTATTCAGTTCTTGCGTAGATCTGAAAGAGAACCGAGAGCCAAAGCTCTAATACCAATTGACTGGGTAAGTAAGATTGAGATTCTTACTGAGAATCGAATATGGTAATCAAGTCAATGATTGAGTAGTGGAAACAAACAATCAAAGAACATTCAACGCAAGAAAAAATACTCATAAATGCTTTTGTATTATATCTGAAAGTTGATTAATTACAGAGAATAAATGACAACAAAATTCTCTATCTATCACCCGTCACCTCATGTACGAGGTTATCTATTCTATTTATAGGCAGACAAGATGCCTTTGACAAAATGACTAAACTACCCCTGAACTATTACATCAGAACTAGTCTAAGTGTTCATTCGCATCTTTGCTTGTTCATCTGCATTGACAAATGCGGATGAGTTAACTTGATCAACATTTCTTCACTTGATCATCCGCATTAGTATGTTGGTCATCCGCATTGGTTAATGCGGATGAACAAATACTTATGCGCATTTGTTCGGTCATCCGCATTTGTCAAATGCGGATGAGCAAAGTCTTGTCCGCATTGTTTCTTGGTCTTCCGCATTTGTCAAATGCGGATGAGCAAAGTCTTGTCCGCATTGTTTCTTGGTCTTCCGCATTTGTCAATGCGAAAGAACAAATACTTGTCCGTATTTGTTTTATGTCTTCCGCATTGACAAATGCGGAAGACAAAACTTGGTTTTTCTGAGCAGGATCTTCATCCGCATTTATTCTTGGACTTGTGGGATTCCAGCACAACAATCATCAAATCACCCATTGAATTGGCATGTATGATCCTTTCAGGGTGCAACATGCATGTTTATCAAAGATTGTTTAAACATTTAAACAAAAACGCAGCGGATATATAGAGCTATAAAACGTGTTTTGGTTGCTGAAAATAAACCATTTATTAACCAACAAATCAAACCCAAGAACAAGTATCATGTATGTGAAAAGAAACACTATCAAACAAAACCAACCATAGGGTGTTCATAGAGTACTATCTTTCTAAGAACAAAAGAGATTTGAGATGGATGACAGATGAAGAAGATGATGTTCTTGAATGTAAACCTCCAAGGAAGAAGGCCTCAAGCAAGTATACCCAGAAGCTTCTTGCCAAACAGCCAACTACTTAGGAAGTTGAACACCAAAACCCTTTCTTCTTGTTCCTTCTTCCAAATCCGAAAATTCAGTCAAGAAAGAGGAGGAGAGTGTTTGCAAATGAGTGTGAGAGAGAGTGTGGTTGGGGTGGAGTGTGAAATGGGTTAATGTCTTGTATTAAAACAAGACAAAGAATCCCATGGAGAGCATAAAGTGGGCAGCTGAAAATTGAAAGGTTTCCCACCCATTTCATAATAACTTTCACACTAATATTTGTATAAGTTTATAAAATAACCACTTTTAATTTTATAACTCAACCACACTTTTATTTGATATTATTTAACCTACTTAAATAATAATACATATAATTTTTCATGAATAAATTATCCATACAATTTGTTCTATTTCAAATGCAATAATTTAGAAAACTCATTTTCTAAATTGGTGTCAATATTTATTTGCATGATCATATAACAAATAAATATTTATTGGTGTTTGTTTAGCTTGTTATTAGGTATGACCCGACTTGGATCATAACATACTAACCACATCAAACTTGTATGTGTCTTGGGCATATAAGATCCAATAATCTCCCACTTGCATGAGACTCATAGAAGATTGATGCAAACAGTAAATACCACCTAACAATGGTTTACTACACTTAATACGTATGACTAATAGCCATTCAATAACATCATCCCCTTCAAGTACCTTACTCGAAAATGTTTTAGGTGAATCAATCATCTATCCTTTTATCACACATGTCATGTTAAATCCTAGAGACATAGATTGACCATTCTCCATGGATTTAACTTTAGCAGGCCTTAGACATCTAACTCTCAACGAATAAGAGAGACAAATCGAATCTTTACTACATACGTCTCTCACAATCACCTCATGTTATGCCTGATATCAGCCTTATATACTGCCATATTTTAGAATAGCAGAGAGCTAAGTGAAGTATAACATTTGGTGAATATCAAGACCTAATATGTATCTCAAGTCAGAGGATACCAAATGATATTCGTGTTTACTCAAATTTACTCATGATCAATCAAGAAGATTTCATGTAGTAATATTTGAGATGCGGGCCGGTCCAATATTTGTATCCCATAAATATATATGAACCTTGGTAGCAACCCTTTGCTCTATAATCATCCGTATGAATATCTACCAATCCAAGTTCATAATAGTCTTACCCTCATACTTGTTCCCACAAGAATGAACGACTACAAATGTTTTGAGTAAATGATTTACTCGTTGATTTTAAACATGCAAAATAGGAACATTTATTGAAATATTATAACCAAATAATTCATTGAAGTAATAAAGGGTTCCAATATCCAAATACAAAAACAAGGATCAAATCTAGTCACTAGAATATCGATGTCCCATGGAACAAGTACGACCTTCATGCTTTCCCTTTTCAATGAGCTTTGTGAGTGTATCCATATTGTTTTGATCCCTCTGAACTTTGCGAATACATATCTTTCCCTTTTCAACTTCATCCCTTATGTATTTGAACTTCCTCTCAATGTGCCTAGTCTTTTGATGTGCATGGGGTTCCTTGATTTGAGCAATCACACCCTAGTTATCACTAAGAGTTTCAATAGGGTCCTCAATGGAAGGGACCACACCTAGATCGGCATTGAATTTCTTCAACCATGCAGCTTCTTGAGCTACTAATGAAGTAGCGATGTATTCTGACTCTGTAGTTGACAATGCCACCACATCTTGCTTAGAGCTCTTCCAAGAGACTGCTCCTCTATTCAAGATGAAAATATATCTCGATTATGATCGTTAATCATCCAGATCAGTTTGGAAACTCGCATCCGTGTAACTTTTTACCATGAGTTTTTCTCCTCAACAGATCCATGGAGTAGGAACATATCTTTAGTCCTCCTTAGGTACTTAAGTATGTTCTTAACAGCCATCCAATGACTATTTCTAGGATTTTACTGGTATCGGCTTGTCATGCTTAAAGTGCATGACACGTCCGGCCTAGTGCATATCATTGAATACATGATGGATCCTTTAGCAGACGCATACGGGATCCCTTCATTTTGTCTTGCTCAACCTTTGAGCTTGGATATTGAGTCGTACTCAATATTGTTTCTTTTTGAATAGGTACGGTACCTTTCTTAGAGTTTTCCATCTTGAACCTTTTCATGATCTTATCAATGTATACACTTTGATTTAAACCTATCAACCGCCTTGATCTATCCCTATAGATCTTTATTCTCTTGGATTCTTATGCCCAAGACACATAGAATATTGATGTGGTTAGTAGGTTATGATCGAATTCGGGTCATACCCAATAACAAGCTTAGCAAACACCGATTAATATTTAATTGATGATATGATCATGCAATTGAATAATAACACCAATCTAGAAAAGTGGGTTTTCTAAATTAATTGTATATGAGATAGAACAACTTATAAGGATATTTTGTTCATGGGTATTATTGTAATGTTATTTAAATTGGTTAAATAACATCAAGTAATAAAAGTGTGTGTATGAGTTATATAATTAAAAGATTAATTACATGACTCATCCTAATGTCTAGTTAAAATAAAAGGGTTGACAAAATTGGGGGGAAACCCCAATTTAAAGCAAATTCAGCCGCCCCTTCTTGTGGGTTGGCTCCTTTTGTCTCTTGAAACTAGCATTCATTTACAACACACACACTAAATCTCTTCTTTCTCTCTCACATGCAAAGGACCAAGATTCTCTCTATCTTATTAAAGAAGTTAAAGGCTGAAAATCAGATTTTCAGCTCTTCTTGGTTCAATTTTGGTGTTGAAATCCTAACAAAAGAGTTTTTGCTTGATGCTTGTGGGTATGGAAGCTTGAGGACACCTCTCCTTGGTGTTTTGGTCATTCAAGAACCTCATTCTCTTCATCAAAATCACGTTTTTCAGCAGCTCTACAAAGGTAGTTTGTATGTGTTGTTTTGGTTGTTATTTCTTCTTGATAGCTAGTTCATACACATATATATGATTCTATGTTCTTGGGTTTGTTGATTAATATACGTGCCTTAATTTTCAGTTTACAAAACATAATATTAAGGTTTGTTTCCGCTGTGTTTTCTTGTTTAAATGGTTAAACAACTTTGATAATGGTCCAACAAACCCAACATTGGCATCTAGTGCTGGATATGTGGATGACTAGCTACTTTTGTCCTTGTAAAATTGGTTTTATAGGACTTTAACAACCTTAAAGGGCCTGTTTTGTGATGTTATGATGAATCCCCAATCTTTCAAGGTTATATCTCACATGCTTATGATTAAACCTTGAAAGAAAGATATCAAATGGTCAATTGTATTTTGTTTGGACCAAAACCCTAAATTCTTGGTATATGTTGGCTGAAAATTTAAGGCCAAATGGGGATTTATTTTGATTCTTAAATGTTGTATATGTTGTTTCATATTGGTGCATAGCCTATCCTTGACCTTGTGTTGGTTTGGTTTTGGATGAATGTTTGTTTTGGTTGATTTCATTCATAATGGGTTGTAATATTATTCTTTTATGCTTGTATTTGGATGTAATTTATTTATTCATTCAATGGTGATTTAATAGATAGATTAAGTGTATTTTATTTTATTAGAAAATTTGTATCAGGATATAAGTTTTGTAAAAGAAGATGCACAAGTTGGAAGCACAAGGGAAGACACAAAGAGAGGGACTTGAAGCATTGGATGCAAGTTCAAGTGGGGGTCTTTGGAGTTCTCATCTTTTGTGTTGTGTTCAACCCTTAGGAAAGACCAAATGACAACACTTGTGGTGGCAAACAAGTGTTCTCAACTTAGTGGCTATGGTTATCCACTTGTGATTGTTTAATTATGCTTGTTTGGTTGTTTGTTATATCATGGTTGTTTGATATTTGGATGTGCAAAACAAACTAATTAACAAACATTACAAGCTGAAAATTTATGGTTCCTAATCATTAAGTGACTAATAAAAGGTTATTAAAAGGATTAATGATTTTAATAAAAAGGGGTTTTACTAAAAAGAGAACCATAGGGTGCCATGTATTTCAAAGCATGCAAATACAAGGTACATAGAGTTTTCATAACTAGAATTAATGGAAACTAAAATCCCTTTGGAAACAAGTTTAACACCATCCTTTTACACGACACTCGAATCACTTGAGAACTATTTATGGGATAAAGGTCACCTAACCACTTTTAGGGAACTTGTGTGTTTGAGGTGGGCTTAACATATTTGTGGGAAAAGGTCACCTGACCACTTATATGTGTAAACTCACACGTGTGTGTAAGTAGGACGACTTGAATTGGAAACCATGTGCATAGGGTCACCGAAGCATGGCGTACAATGGTGTTGATGGGATTTTACATGCCGACTAAACATAAGATGTTTAACCGATCCCATATGGCTAGAAGTTGCAAAAGGTTGCAATTGTCAAATGTTGACTACCTTGTTAATTTAAATAGTGGGATAAAGGTCACCTAACCATCATTTAAATGTAACTTTGGATTCTAGATTTTAATTATTAATTATCTATGAGACACGAAAAGGGTATTAATAATTAAAATGTAATTTTTCAGAAATACTAATATGAACTTTGTAAATTCTGTAGAAATGGCCGCAAACAATAATGCTCCCACCCCAACCGTCCATACCCTATCACTGAGAACCATCTTAGAGAGGAATCATCTTAACCATAATAACTTTATGGACTGGTTTTGAAACTTGAGAATTGTTCTCAAGTAAGAGAAAAAGGCCTATGTCCTTGACGATCCCATTCCTAACCAACCACACCCCGAGGATGTTGAGGCCTATAACGATTGGCTTCAATACACTGAGGATTCCAAGCAGGTTTCCTGCCTCATGTTGGGAACTATGATCCTGAACTCCATAAGGACGAGCATCTTGGGGCATATGAAATGATTATCCAATTGAAAGAAATGTTCCTTCAACAAGCTAGGGTAGAGCGCTTCGAAACGGTTCGAGCGCTTCACACGTGTCGCATGGAAGAAACCCAATCGGTATCATCTTATGTACTTAAGATGAAAAGCCACGTTGATCACCTTGAGAGGCTTAATTGCCCCATCTCAAAGGAGCTGGCCACGGATTTGATCCTTAATGGCCTAACCAAAAGGTTTGAGACGTTCATAATTGTAGATAGATGTGTACCTAGTTTAGGAACTCAAATGTAAAATGTCTTTCATGTCTTACATATATGTAACTAAATGGATATGAATGAAATATAATATGTGGTTGATGCATATAATGTTTAATACTTCATTGTTTATTGTGTGATAACGCTTAGTGAACTAACTATATAGGTTTGTGGTTGTTTACATAGTTCTTAGTCAATAATGATTGAGAAACGTGTTTAAACTTAATCGTGTGAAGTTTTCATGCGTATGGACCATGCTAATGGATCATACGCATGAATACTTCATGCTAATGAACCAGTCGCACGACTGAACCAAGAGACCGGTTCAACCGCACAATTGTGACATGAGATTGACTCAGTCGCACGAGTGGATATTCAGTCGTGCGAATGGATCAACCGATGATTCAGTTGCATGACTGAACCATGCTAATGGCTTAGTCGCACGAATAGAAAGCCCTAACTTATAAATACCACTTAATTCGTGGAAAAACATAACTATTCAAATCCTTACGCACATAATCGTACCCTAGCCATCCAGAGACCTAAGAAAACTTGTTCCAAATTCATAGATCGCAGTTAATCATCTTACAATCGTTCTTAACGTTTTGATTCATTCTTAGATCGATTATACTTCCGTTCTCACTGATTGGATCGCCAATCAAATAGGATTCTGGACTATTTGATTTGGTATACACGTAAATCAGTTAGTACTCCATACCTAAATGGTCCTAACAAGTGGTATTAGAGCTTTGGCTCTCGATTTGCGTGTGATTCAATCGATTTTGATATAAAAAAGTGTTTTTCACTCAAAAACTCAATCTTTTGTGTCAAACAGTGTTTTCAACGTCTCCAGGTCAAAAAGTTAACGTTTTTCAGAATACGACAATTAGGGTTCGTGAGAAATTCGTGTTTTTGCGTCAAAGTGTTCTAAACCTTCGTTTTTGCAAAAACAGCAGCATTCAGTCGCACGATTGATTCAATCGCACGATTGAACCCATTTGCACCTTTCATACGCACAATTGAACTCAGTCGCCTTGTTCATTCATACGATTGACCAGCTTCATTCGCATAGACTCCAACTGCACTCTCCTTACGCACGACTGAATCCAATCGCACGATTGAATTCATCAGCACTCTTCATTTGCACGATTGACTCATTCACATAAGTTCAATCGCATGAGTGGTCCATTCACACAAATGAAGTATTTGATTTGAAAAGTTTAAAGTTAACGAGATGGAAGAACACACGGATCCAGAACCTCTTGCTTCTAGAGAATGAGACTGGGAATCATAATAAACCACCTAAGCTAATAACGTTAGATGATTACCCATAATGGAAGCAACGTTTTGAGATCTACCTTAATGGAGTTGATCCAACCTTTGGGAATCAATTGAAACAGGATATGATATGCCGGTTGGTGCAGATAGGGTAAAATTGACATTGAGAGGGAGGACAGACAGCCAGAAGGCAAAATATAATGCTGAGAAGAAGGTCTATGCCCTCTTAACTCAGTCTATTCCAAAGGATATCTTCCATCACTTTTCAGAGAATAAACAGGCAAAGAAGCTCTTAATAGCCTTGGAAAAACGCTATGACGGAAATGCTTCGTTAGAAGCGCTAAAGGCAAAAGCTTTGAAAAAGGAGTTTGACAACTTCTCTTCAATGGGTAAAGAAAGTCTGGATGATATAATCGATAGGTTCTATCATCTCATGAGTGAGCTGCATATTCATGGAGTCACAATGTCGATAGAAGACAAGGTATCCAGCTTGGCGAATGGCTGACCAGAGAAGTGGGATTCATTTGTGTCTAATTTGAGACAAAACAGTATATTTGGAAAATTAGACATAAAAGATTTCATCCTAAAATTAAAGGAGGATAGTCTAGCTAGAGAAATGAGATCGAATCTATGATACTGATTCAATGACTATGGAAAATGATAGTACACAGGAACAAATAGTTTGGGACTTTAAAAGAAAAAAATTGTTTAAAATGCAAAATTCAAAATATAAGTCTGAGAAGTCTAAGCAACAATAAAAGGAAAAATGATAGTAAAACTAGCTACTACTAAGGTAACACGAAGATAGTAAACCTAGAGGTTGCTAGACCATTTGATGATGTGTCGGTAGATTCAACACAATAGATAAGTAGACCTCGTTGGTGATTTCAAGTTCAAACTAAGTTGTTCAACAAACTGTGGGTTATCATCTTATCCCTCGTTAACACAATCAACAAAGTTGCAATAAGGGGTGACGAGCAAAATAAAGGCCACAAATGTGTGCGGATGACCATAAAATGAGCAAAGCACATGATAAATGCAAAAGGCAATCAAGCTAATAACCTATGTTGTTGGTGTGATCTGTGCAAAAAGAATATAATTGCTCAAATAAGAAGTTAGATTGTGTGCCTCTCTGTTGTGCGGTGGCACTGACCTGAGGATAAGCATAACCTAAATATTCTAGAATTCATTGTTGTTTGTGCCTCTCTGCTGTGGGTGGCATTGACCTGAGGCTTAGCATCTCTTTGAAAGCTCTAGAATAGTTTGTTCTTGAATACTACCCGTAGAGCGCTCAAAAATCTCCTAAGGAACGTTGATTACCATATAAGCGTGGGATCCATAAATGCTTGTTGAAATAATTAAACCTTAAATCATCACCAATCTGTGTCAAAAGTCTTTGTACGGATTAAAGATGACAAGTATACTGACAATCATTGTGGCTGCAACTCTTGAAAGTCCAAACCACTGTGTGCATCTTGTGGCACTAGTATGCTTTCCTAGAAGTGCTAATGACTCTCGATGAAAACAAGAATCTAGCATCAAAAGGTTTTGGTAAAATGTCCCGAATAATTTGATTTACCTGTATGATTCCATAATGAATCGTCTGAGGTGATCAAAAGTTCTATAAGTTAAAATAGTCATGTCTGTGATGATCGAATGCTCGAAATGTTTTATCAATAGTTAAAAGGGTTAAGTGTCAAATGATCATAAAGTCAAAATCATAAGTATGAGCCCATTGCACGACTGGACCATGAGTATGGACCAGCCGTACGATTGGACCATATGTATGAGCCCATTCGCACGACTAGACCATGAGTATGGACCAGCCGTAAGATTGGACCATACGTATGAGCCCAATCACACGACTAAACCACACGCATGGCCTAGACATGCAATTGGACCATCAGCATGGATAAACTCACACGATTGGATCACAAGATTGAACCAACCGCATGAATGGAGGTCACCGAATGACACAGTCTCACGATTGACATTTTGTCGCACGACTGAAGGTGACCGACTGTGCCAGTCGCACGACTGATCCTTAGTCGCACGAATCAAGTATGCGACTGGGTTTAGTCGCATGAATGAAGGAAACCCTAGTATAAATACAGGGGGAGTCGGTCGCAGACATTCATCACCCCCAAATCGCACCTAAATTGCACGAAGTACCGTTACATTGCCCGATTTTCTTGTGACTATCCTAGACTACTGATTGTTGTGGACTAACGATTTCTAGTGATTATACAGGTATTGTGTGATGTAATCCACTCAAATGTCCATCAAATCTTGCCCTAAATCGACTGAATTGAGCCCTAAACTTAACCGAGACATAGTCTGCCTAAGAAACCAATAAAACTAAGTACATTGTTCAATTAAAGGTTATTAGGTGTTATGTCGGTCATTTTCAAGACTAATGAGCCAAACCATGACGTCTAACATTAAGTTTGGCTCAAAATTTGAATTTGAATTGAACAAACAGTCTGTCATGCTAATGGACACCCTGATGAATGTCAATCGCACGACTGAGCTGGGCGAATGGCTAAATTGCATGACTAAACCATGCGTATGAGTTCCATCGCATACGACTAAGCCCAGCCGCATGCTCAGTCGTACGTATGAACTCACTCACACGACTAGATTTCAGTCGCACAGTTCATTCGCACGATAGAACAGAAGATTTCAAGTCCAATGTATCAAATTGTTACTCAGTAACACACTCTAATGTTTATCTTCAATGTGTAACAGATGGCGAGTCGTTGGACTATGAGCACGAAGCATAACATATGTGATCATCTTGATCTAACCTCCCGGAATGCAGCTGATTTCTTTGGCATTATTACATTCTTACGGAGATCAAGGATCTTCCGTGCTATATCGACTCCATGCACCCTGTACTGCTCAGTTTAGCAAGCTTTCTGGGGAAGCGCTGTCCCCGACAGGTCCTCAGAGCCCCACTGTATCAGGAGCTCCATTTTTGGTCAAGCTATAGAGATCACTAAAGACGATCTCAGGAAAGTTTTGGAGTTTGGAGACGATGCTGATTGTCATACACGACTTCACCTGCTGACTGTATGAGGCTGTTTTCTGCGAGCCAAGTACTCGAGGGATATCAACACAGGTGGGCTCATCAAAAGCAACCTGTGCCCCAAATTTAAGTACTTGGCCCATGTGCTACTGAAGAGCATTACCTCAAGGAAGGGAGGATTCAATGAGCTGTCAGACCAGATTCAGAATGCCTATGTGGCATTGGTGCTAAACTGTCACACCCCAACCTTGACGGCGGAAACGTCGAGGAGTGAGAGTTAAGATCGTTCACAGCCACATAACGCTATTAATATTCCTAAATATATATATTAATCATAAAATCCAGTTGTACCATTTCAATCATAAGTCTCAGAGAAATTAAAAGCATAACAAAAGATGCAACAAGTAATTTTATTTATTTATTTAGGTCCACTCCTAGATGTGCATGCCTCAAAGAGTAGAAATCAAGCTTGAGTATTTCCTGAAACATGTTAAAAATAAAAGTTCAACAATAATTTTGGTGAGATTTCCATAGTTTGCAATACGTAAGTATATAAAAGATGGCAATTCATGTTGTAAGTTAGAGAACATAGTAAACTAGGGATGTAAGACAGAATGCACAATCAAACCTTGACAAATTTTTACAAGTCTCAAACGTTTACAAGCATATCGATTAGCTAACTGTACTTGGATCAACCAAGTAGGCTTGTCAGGCCCATAGATCTATGACGTCGTCAGGCTAACAATAGTTAATGATTGTACATATAATCGACATTACATGGTAGTTACAAAGGTCATCTAGTCACAACATGTAAGTAATTGCCATTAGTTTACAAGTATCAAACGAGTTTACAAGTGCAAAAGTTATAAGTAACATGTTTCACCCCAAAGTGTGAAATAAACTAAATAGGGGTATGAAAATACTCACTTGGTCAATAAGTATATAAGTTGATGAATAATAAGAAAATAAAAGTCGACGCTCCAATGTAAACCTTCACAAGGTACCTAGATATATATATTTTCAAGATTTTTAAGTTTAATAATAAATTTAACGAATTCACGAGAATTAGGGTTTCAAGTTGGTATTTGGGGGTTTTCTTAACTAAACTAATTAAAATGAAATAATTTCTTATGCTTAGTTTCAGTGAGAAAAATAGAATATACAAATTTAGCATTTTTGTATATTGTATTGCAAAGAAAAAAAATAACTTGTAACAAAATTTAGTGATCAGTTTGAAAAAAAGTTTTTATAACTTTTAACATAATCATCACTTAGACTATAATATATAAATATTGTTTGAACAATAAATTTAATGATTTAACCCACTATTTAAGGTCTATTTTATAAAATATATTATTTGTCTAAGATATTAAATAAAATATTGCAATATTTCATAAAATAATTTTACAGAAAATAATACGGTGATTTAGGATTAAGCAAGTTTATAAACTGATTTTTATAAATTTTAAAAAAATTTGGATTTAAATTGAAGGCCTAAAATCCTTAAAACAAAAACATGAGGGTCCCAGGGTTCGAACCCGGGACCTCATGTTAAGGATGCCCATGTCTTAACCAGTGAACCAATGGCCTCAGCCGCAAGATAACCCTGTTTTTAATCCTTAAAACATAATCTAAGTAAATCCCCCCCAATTACCATAAACCCTAGTTTTGATTTTGCCCAAATTAGAGCACCAATCGTTTGTGTTAATCAAATTAACCATGGGGCTTTTGTTTCCCATGCTTAAACGGTTGTATGGGTGTATTTAACCTACCCGATTTTGTTCGTGAATGATGAGGGAGAAGATGGAACAGTCGCGGCCAAGCTTGGATTCGTTTGATATGCAAATAGTGTGATAACCAAATTAAATTTGAGGGAAGCTTCATACTACGATCTTGATGCAGAGCCCCTTATTAATTTCGAATCAGGTAGACCGGAATATGGGTTTCAACTAGTGCACAGGTTCGCGACGGGGAGAGCTTCAACTGTGTAATTTTGTATGCTTTCAGATGAAATTAAGGATTGTAATCGTTTAAGTTCACTTAGATGATTGTTTGGGTTAGTTTAATTAGATTATTATTAGGATTTAAGGATCAAACGGTTATGAAGTTTAATGGGTTCGGTTACTTAATCGATTGAGATTAGAAACCGATGTTTAAACGTAATTAAATCATGAATTTAAGTTCGAAACATGTATATGTAACGATTTGGGTCGGTTTTTGAGGTTAAAATCGTCGGATTTCGAAGCTTTAAGGTTGCCGGAGAGTCGCCGGCGATTTGGCCGGAGACTCGCCGGAAAAACGGGAAAAGGGAGAGAGATTGTTTTGGGTTTTTAATAAATTACACAAATAGTCCCTGTAGATTTCAATATTTAATATTTTATGCTTAAACTTTATTTTCAAAGTTTCTAAATTGACAATAGGGCCCCTTTTACTTCTTAAACCCAAGTTATAAACATCTTTTAATTTTAATAATTTTAACAAATTGTTATTATTTTATTTATTTATTATTATTATTATTATTATATTATTATTATTATTATTATTATTTATTATTATTATTATATTATTATTATTATTATTATTATTATTATTATTATTATTATTATTATTATTATTATACAATTTAATTGTTTAATTACCAACCTACATACTTTAAATGATAACCAAGAAATAAACATGGATAACCATAAGTTTCATAAATGTACACAAAGGTCCTTACAAGAGTTTAACGATGCAAGCTTTTTACTAAACCAAAAATACAAGATGTTACATAAACCATCCGTTCAGCTTCTCGAGGATGATCTTCACCTACCTAGTGGAGAACATTGAGGTGAAGGGCAAGGAGGGCTTTTGCATGTACCCTCGCTTTATGCAGATGATTATTGACCAAAAGCTCCATTCGCTGCCAAAGGAGAAGGAGGATGTCGTGGTGCTCGAGGTCATGGATGACAGCACCCTTGGCAGGATGAAGGTGTACAAGAGGAAGCAGGTGAAAACCCCTGTCAGGCGGTTGTTTGGGCATCTGGCCCATAAAGACTACGTGGCGCCGACACAAAGGAAGTTTGCCACAATGACAACGACTCAGACACTAAGCAAATTGTGCTCCCCACTGATGACTCAGATGATGATGACAGTGGTGATGGTGGAGACACTGGCCCCACACCATCTAGGGCCACCACTATTGATGTTACAACTCCACCGTCCACTCATGGAGAAGCTGATACAGCTAGATTCTATCAGGATTTATGCCCTGATGAGGAGGAGGAGGATAAGGAGTCGTTGACTCGTACGGTGGATAGTAAGGTGGTTGCCATCGAATGAAGGATTCAAGCAGTTGGTGGACGCCTAGGCTAGTCTGGGGAGACTATGACTGATCCTACCTACACCCCAGCTCGGCCCAACATCCCAGGGGGAGCATCCTCCTCGAGGGGTTCGAGGAAAAAAAGGATAGCTCAGCCCCACGAGATGAAGCCCAGGAGACGGTGGTACACGTTGATCACTCCCTCTTCCCCCACTGCCATCACAACTACCACCACCACCACTACCTCACCCACCACCACTACTACCACACCACCCACCATTACTACCACACCTCCACCTACCACTACCTCACCCACCACCACTACTACCACTCCACCCACTTATAGACCACCACCCATATTCACCACTGCCACCACTACCACCACCAGCCACCAAGTCGGACCATCATCCCACCCATCATTCACTTCAAGGTCATCTCTGCCCCCCATTAGGGTAGAGGAACAGCTGTCAGCACTCAACCGAATGGTGCTGAAGCTGTTGGCTACCGATGAAGAGAGAGCTGCCTAACTACGACAGCTTACGGAGCTTAGTGCTACCCAAGCTCAACGGATATCTCAGCAAGCTTAGCAGATAGCCCAACTCCAAGAGCAAAACGACCAATCAGCTAAGAGGATTGGGGAGTTGGAGGCTACAAATAAGACCATCATGCTCAGGCTCAAAGGCACTAAAGATAAGCCTCTCAAGATTAGAGAGGGAGATGATGATGATGAGGAGGATGAGGATGATGAGGATGATGATGAGGATAAGACTAAAGAAGGAGGTGATGATAGAGCAGGAGAGGAAGAGGGAGGAGATGATGAGGAAGGAGATGATGAGGCTGCATCAGATGCCACACACGCAAAAGAAAGATGCTCCAAAAAGGCACAGGATTAGGGAGCCTCGTCCTCATCCCCGCTTGTAGAAGAGCACATGATTCAGGATAAAAGTAATTCTTAGATGTTTATGTAATTTTAAATCTTGCGTAATTGAATCATGTATTAAACTTATGAACTTAATGTTTATCTATATTTGCTACTTAACTGTCTTGATTATTGACAAATGATTGATGTGTTAAATGTTTAAATCAAGCAGATCAACCATCTCAGCAAGACTAGTATGATGTTGCTCCCTTACAGCAAATCAAGTCTCAATTCACTATGATACTTGATTTGCAAGGGATTGTCAGGAGGTCTGTGAGTTATACTCCTGAAGAAGGAGAAATAATTCATGACTTTGCTGATAAGCAACTTGCGGAGATGTTCCGGCTAAATCCGGATGAAATTGTCAAGGATGCCCCTACCGTTGACGTGCTAGTGATGACGAGCTCAATGATGTGGACAAAATAGAGATTGAAGACGTCACAGCCCAGCATTATCCAGAGTATGCTGATAGAGAGGGAAACATAGTCCCCAATTTAGGTGACACTCTCATCAATGATACGTTTGAAATACTTGATCAGATGGAGCAAGAGTCCAAGAAAAATAAGGATCAAGCCCAAGCCTTAGACGCTGATGTCAACATCAAAAAGGCTGAATGGGCGGCTTGTTTTGCTGAGATCCGAGCCCAACGGACTGCTCCAAAGCCGAGTGCCTACACCAAGCTCTACAAAGTGAAAAAGCATCTAAAGGTGTGAGGAAAGATTATAGCGTGGGCATATTTTGAGGATCTAAATGTCTATGTTGTCAAGAGGGAGAAGGGAATAGAGTACTTCAGATTCCCACATGATCTGAATACTCTCCCTGGTTTTGAGCTCAACCAGCTGGCCAAACTAAAGTTGCTATATGCTAACCCAAAGAAAATGTCAGGCTGGTTTGAGGCTGCATTAAGAAAAGAGTACCACACCAGGTGGGTAACTTCAGACCTCTACAACCGATGAGGTACATTAGACGGTCTGAAGTTGATTCTATTACTGGAAAGCCAAAGATAGTGTTGAAGTGGAGTCCTCCGCGCACAATGTCAAGAATCCCTCTAAGGGAAATGCCGCAGGACTTCACTCCACACTTTAAGTGGTGGTACTACGATTAGAGAATAGGTGAAGCTGTTACAGTGTTGCAAAAAGAGGGCCAAATGGATACTATTCGGGTATTTGACCCAAGGTGGGTGACAAACTTGTCTGCTGATGATGTATACACATTGTACAAGTGGCCACTATTTTAGGATTCGCAAGACATTGTACAAGCCCTCCAGTTCCAAAATGTTATATGGCTATGTTTCGCATTTGAGATACATGCTGGAGCTACTCAGAGGAGAAGTACAAGAAGTTTGAAAAGCTGATGAAGAATGTTAGACAATAATATAACTAGGTCCAAGGGGGAGTTTGTAGATACATGTGTACCTAGTTTATGAACTCAAATGTAAAATGTCTTTCATGTCTTACATATATGTAATTGAATGGGTATGAGTGAAATATAATGTGTGGTTGATGCATATAATGTTTAGTATTCCATTGTTTATTGTGTGATAATGCTTAGTGAACTAACTATATAGGTTTGTGGTTGTTTATATAGTTCTTAGTCAATAATGACTGAGAAACGTGTTTAAACTTAATCGTGTGAATTTTCATGCGAATGGACCATGCTAATAGACCATACGCATGAATACTTCATGCTAATGAACTAGTCGCACGACTGAACTAGGAAACTGGATCAGTTGCACAATTGTGACATGAGATTGACTCAGTTGCACGACTGGATATTCAGTCGTGCGAATGGATCAATCGCATGCTTCAGTCGCATGACTAAACCATGCTAATGGTTCAGTCACCTGAATGGAAAACCCTAACCTATAAATACCACTTAATTCGTGCAAAAACGTAACAATTCGAATCCCTACGCACACAATCATACCCTAGCCGTCGAAAGACCCAAGAAAATTTGTTCCAAGTTCATAGATCGCAGTTAATCATCTTACAATCGTTCTTAACATTTTGATTCATTCTTAGATCGATTATACTTGCGTTCTCACTAATTGGATTGCCAATAAAATAGGATTCCGCACTATTGGTTTGGTATACATGTAAATCAGTTAGTACTCCGTACCTAAACGGTCCTAACAATAATGATTACAATATGAACGGGTGGGACAAGAGCATTGGTGAACTTCACATAATGCTCAAAATAGCCGAGGCAGGGATGGGTAGAAAGGTTCTACCTATTCTCTCGATCAATGAGGGAGGCAATAAGAAAAGGTCGTTCCCCAATCCCAATGCAAATGTTGCCAAAGGAAAGGGGTACACCAAAGGCAAAGGGAAAGAAGGCTAAAGCGGAACCTCCAAAGCCTAAGCTTAAGAAGCTAAAGGTAACAAAGAACGATCGATGCTTTGAGTGTGGTAAGATAGGACATTGGAAAAGAAATTGTCCAAACTATCTCAAAGAGTTGAGAAACAAAAGGGATTCTGGGCAAACCTCAGGTACAACGTTCATGATTCATGTTGGTTTAAATATTATTTCTTCAAACACATGGGTATTGGATACCGGATGTGGAACTCATATATGCAATTTGTTGCAGGAGTTCAAAAGAAATGTTGGGAATCATACATTCAGATGTATGTGGTCCATTTAAGACAATGACAACAAATGGTGAAAGATACTTCATTACTTTTACCAACGATTACAGTCGCTATGGTTATGTGTAGTTGATGACACATAAGTATGAAGCTTTTGAAATGTTCAAAATCTTCAAGAATGAAGTAGAAAATCAACTCAATAAAACTATCAAAGTTCTTCGTTCAGATAAAGGAGGTGAATACCTCAGTGAGGCTTTTCAGGATCATCTAAGAAGTTGTGGGATCGTCTCACAACTTACTCCACCCGGAACACCACCACATAATGGTGTGTCTAAAAGGAGAAACCGAACCCTATTGGATATGGTTCGATCTATGATGGCTATAAGCTCACTACCTTTATCATTTTGGGGTTTCGCATTACTCTCCACGGCTCGTATTTTGAATATGGCCCCGACCAAGAAAGTGGGTTTGACACCTTTTGAAAAATGGCATGGAAGAGTTCCATTGCTATCATATTTAAAAGTATGGGGTTGTGATGCTTATGTTAAGGTAAACACCCATAACAAGTTTGAAAGTCGACCCACTAAGTGTATATTTGTTGGATATCCCAAAACTGTATAGGACACTACTTCTTTGATCCAATAAGGCAAAAAGGTATTTATTGTTTGAAAGGCAGAGTTTTTGGAAGCTAAGTTCCTTATGGAAGGAATAACATATAGAACTGTGGAATTTGATAAGGATCAAGATCCACAAGCTGATACACACTTAGTTGAGACTAGCAATCAACAAGAGGTTGTTGATGATGATTAAGAGTTTGATCCATACACACAAAACGTTCACAGATCTGGTAGAGTTACCATCATGCAATGTCCAATTCGGATTGTGACAAATGGCTGGAAGCCATGAACGTTGAGATGCAATCCATGTATAACAACCAAGTTTGGGAATTTGTTGACCCTCCACTTAACTCCAAACCGGTTGGATGCAAGTGGGTTTTCAAGAAGAAAATAGATATGCATAGAAACTTGGATACTTCCAAAGCAAGACTTGTAGCAAAAAGGTTTCACTCAAACTCAAGGGGTTGATTATGACGAAACTTTCTCGCCTGTGGTGATGCTAAAGTCAATTAGGATATTATTTGCCATAACTGCATATTATGACTATGAGATTTGGCAAATAGATGTCAAAACCGCTTTTCTTAATGGACATCTCGAAGAGACTGTCCATATGGTTTAGCCTGATGGTTTTGTCGATCCACAACATCCTAATAAAGTATGCAAGTTAAAGAGATCAATCTATGGATTGAAACAAGCATCAAGGCGTTGGAATCAACGTTTTGATGAAGAGATCAAGAAATTTGGTTTCATCAAGAACGCTGATGAGGCTTGTCTATATAAGATGGCTAGTGGGAGCGTAATACATTCTTAGTATTGTATGTTGATGACATACTACTTTTTGGAAATGATATTCCAACCATGGAAGGTGTTAAAACCTGGCTTGGAAGTTGTTTTTCCATAAAAGATCTCGGTGAAGCCACCTATATTTTTGAAATGAAGATCTATAGGGATAGATCAAGGCGGTTGATAGGTTTAACCAAAGTGCATATATTGATAAAATCTTGAAGAGGTTCAAAATGGAAAACTCTAAGAAAGGTATGGTACCTATTCAAAGAGGGACAATATTGAGTACATCTCAATGTCCAAGCTCAAAGGATGAGCAAGATCAAATGAAGGACATCCCATATGCGTCTGCTATAGGACCCATCATGTATGTGATGATATGCACTAGACCGGACGTGTCATGCGCGTTAAGCATGACAAGTAGATATCAGTAGGATCCATGTAATAGCCATTGGATGCCTGTTAAAAGTATGTTGAAATATCTTAGGAGGACTAAGGATATGTTTTAATATACGGATCTGATGAAGAGGAACTCGTTGTAAAGGGTTACACTGATGCAAGTTTCCAAACTGATCGAGATGATTCTCGATCACAATCGGGGTATGTCTTCATTATAGACGTGGTAGCATTGTCCACTACAGAATCTGAATATATATGGTTCAGCCTGATGGTTTTGTCGATCCACAACATCCTAATAAAGTATGCAAATTAAAGAGATCAATCTATGGATTGAAACAAGCATCAAGGAGTTGGAATCACGT
Organism: Flaveria trinervia; assembly: GCA_025506515.1. Taxonomy (NCBI): domain Eukaryota; kingdom Viridiplantae; phylum Streptophyta; class Magnoliopsida; order Asterales; family Asteraceae; genus Flaveria; species Flaveria trinervia. Next base: position 76,500,618 of record CM046442.1, on the reverse strand, counting down.
TTTGATGAAGAGATCAAGAAATTTGGTTTCATCAAGAACGCTGATGAGGCTTGTCTATATAGATGGCTAGTGGGGGCGTAATACATTCTTAGTATTGTATGTTGATGACATACTACTTTTTGGAAATGATATTCCAACCATGGAAGGTGTTAAAACCTGGCTTGGAAGTTGTTTTTCCATAAAAGATCTCGGTGAAGCCACCTATATTTTTGAAATGAAGATCTATAGGGATAGATCAAGGCGGTTGATAGGTTTAACCAAAGTGCATATATTGATAAAATCTTGAAGAGGTTCAAAATGGAAAACTCTAAGAAAGGTATGGTACCTATTCAAAGAGGGACAATATTGAGTACATCTCAATGTCCAAGCTCAAAGGATGAGCAAGATCAAATGAAGGACATCCCATATGCGTCTACTATAGGACCCATCATGTATGTGATGATATGCACTAGACCGGACGTGTCATGCGCGTTAAGCATGACAAGTAGATATCAGTAGGATCCATGTAATAGCCATTGGATGCCTGTTAAAAGTATGTTGAAATATCTTAGGAGGACTAAGGATATGTTTTAATATACGGATTTGATGAAGAGGAACTCGTTGTAAAGGGTTACACGGATGCAAGTTTCCAACTGATCGAGATGATTCTCGATCACAATCGGGGTATGTCTTCATTATAGACTTGGTAGCATTGTCCACTACAGAATCTGAATATATAGCCGTGTCATTAGTAGCTCATGAAGCTGCATAGATAAAGAAATTTATCACTGATCTAAGGGTCGTCTCTACCATTCAAGACCCCCTAGAAATCTTTTGTGATAATGAGGGTGCGATTGCACAAATCAAGGAACCCCGTGCACATCAAAAGACTAGGCACATTGAGCGGAGATTCAACTACATAAGGGATGAAGTTGAAAAAGGAAAGATATGTATTCGTAAAGTTCACACCAATCGAGACATTGCGGATCCACTCACAAAGCTCCTTGAAAGGGCAAAGCATGAAAGTCATACTTGTGCCTTATGACTTTGATGTTCTAGTGATTGGAATTGACCTATTTAGTATTTAAAAGTTTGGAACAATGTAATATTTATATCTTTATATACTTGTGATATTTTGAGTTATATTCAATTTAGCATGTATACATCCATGAATATGTTTATTATTCTAAATGTTCGTAGTCGATCACGTTTGTGGGAACAAATATGAACGTAAGACTAACATGGATTGGTGGATATTCAAAAGGCATGAATATAGAGCAATTGGTTGCTGGAAAAGTTCATAGATATTTATGGGATACAAATATTGGACTGACCCGCATCTCAAATTTTACTACATGGAATTTTCTAGATTGATCATAAGAAAATTTGAGTAAAGGCGAATATCATTTGGTATCCTCCAACCTAAGATACATATTGGGTTTTGATATTCACCAAATGTTATACCTTGAGCTAGTTCTTCACTGCTCCAAAATAATGGACAGTAGATAAGGCTATGTTCTGGTGTGACACGAGGTGATTGTGAGAAACGTATGTAGTCAAGATGGAATTTGTTCCTCTTATTCGTTGAGAGCAAGATGTCTAAGGCCTGATTAAGTTAAATCAACAAGGAATGATCATTCTGTGTCCTTTGATTTAACATGACATCTGTAACAAAAGGATAAATGATTGATTCACCTAAATCATTTCAAGTTGGATACTTGAAGGGGATGATGTTATTGAATGGCTTTTAGTCATGCGTATTAAGGGTAGTAAACCTTTGTTAGACGGTATTTACTACTTGCATCAATCTTCTATGAATCTTGTGCAAGTGGGAGATTATTGGATTCTTTATGCCCAAGACACATAGAATATTGATGTGGTTAGTACGTTATGATCCAAGTGGGGTCATACCCAATAACTAGCTTAGCAAACACGATTAATATGTAATTGATGATATGATCATGCAATTGAATAATAACATGAAATAGAACAACTTATAACGATATTTTCATCAGTATTATTTGTAATGTTATTTAAATTGGTTAAATAACATCAAGTAATAAAAGTGTTTGTATGAGTTACATAATTAAAAGGTTAATTACATGACTCATCCTAATGTCTAGTTAAAATAAAAGGTTGACAAAATTAGGGGGGGGGGAACTCCAATCTAAATCAAATTTGGCCGCCCCCTTCTTGTGGGTTGGCTCCTTTTGTCTCTTGAAACTAGCATTCATTTACAACACACACACACACACACACACACTCAATCTCTTCTCTTTCTCACATGCAAAGGACCAAGAACAACATATTCTCTCTATCTTATTGAAGAAGTTCAAGGCTGAAAATCGGATTTTCAGCTCTTCTTGGTTCGATTTTGGTGTTGAAATCCTAACAAAAGAGTCTTTTCTTGATTCTTGTGGGTATGGAAGCTTGAGGACACGTCTCCTTGGTGTTTTGGTCGTTCAAGAACCTCATTCTCTTCATCAAAATCACATTTTTCAGCAGCTGTACAAAGGTAGTTTGTATGTATTGTTTTGGTTGTTATTTCTTCTTGGTAGCTAGTTCATACACATATATGATCCTATGTTCTTGGGTTTGTTGATATTAAGATATGTGCCATAATTTTTAGTTTACAAAACATAATATTAAGATTTGTTTCCGCTGCGTTTTCTTGTTTAAATGGTTAAACAACTTTGATAATGGTCCAACAAACCCAACATATTCATATAATATAGGCGGCTTCACCAAGATCCTTAATGGAAAAAAGCTTCCAAGCCAGGCTTTTACACCCTCCAAGGATGGAACATTATTTCCAAATAGGAGGATGTCATCGACATACAATACAAGGAAAGTGATGATGCTCCCACTAGCTTTCTTATGCACACATGCTTTATCAACGTTTTTGATGAACCCAAATTTGATTACCTCTTCATCAAAACGGTGATTCCAACTTGTTGATGCTTTCTTCAATCCATAGATTGATTAATTTAACTTGCATACTTTGTCAGGATGTTTTTGATCAACAAAACCTTCAGGCTGAACCATATAGACATCTTCCTTATGATATCCATTTAGAAAAACAGTTTTGATATCCATTTGCAAAATCTTATAATCATAATGAGCGGCTATAGTAAATTATATTCTAATAGAATTTAACATTATAACCGGTGAGAAGGTCTTATCATAATCAACTCCTTGAGTTTGAGTGAAACCATTTGCTACAAGTCTAACTTTTTAAGTATCCACGTTTCCATGCATATCGGTTTTCTTCTTGAAAACCCACTTAGTTCCAACTACCTTGGAGTTAAGAGGTGGTACAACCAAGTCCCACACTTGGTTGTCATACATGGATTGCATCTCAACGTTCATGGATTCAAGCCATTTATCACAATCCCAATTGGACATTGCATCACAGTATGTGGTTGGTTCATTGGAATCTATCACATAGCATCCATCCATGAAAAAACCATATCCTTCACGTGGATTACTAGTTTTACCAGATCTGCGAACGTTTTGTGTGTATTGATCAACCATGTGATCATCCTCAACATTCTTATGTTGAGTGCAGTGTCAACCAAACGTGTATCGGGTTGTGGTTCTTGATCTTCTTCAAGATCCATTGTTCTAGTGCTAGCTCCTTCCTTAAGGAATTTAGCTTCTAAGAACTCAGCCTTCTTGGCAACAAATTTATTTTGTTCCAATTGATCATAGAAATAATATCCCATAGAATCTCTAGGATATCCAATAAAGATACACTTAGTGGAACGACTTTCTAACTTGTTTGAGTTAGGAGTTTTAACATAAGCCTCACATCCCCACACCTTTATCTATGATAGAGATGGAACCCTTCCATGCCATATTTCAAAAGTTGTCCTTTTCACTTTCTTGGTTTGGGCCATATACTAGATACGGGCCTCAGAGAGCAAAGCGAAACCCTAAAATGATAGAGGCAATGAGCTTCCAACCATCATAGATTGAACCATATCCAATAGAGTTCGATTTCTCCTCTCGGACACACTATTGTGTTTTGGTGTTCTAGGTGGAGATAGTTGTGAGACAATCCCACAACCTCTAAGATGATCTCTAAAAGCATCACTTAGGTATTCGCCTTCTCTATCGGTGCGGATAACTTTTATTGACTTGTTGAGCATATAAGATCCAACAATCCTATAACTTAGAAGATACTACAAAGCTATAGTTATGGTATCTTAGGTAATGTCTTATCTAAGATATGGTAGTCATGACATGTCCATGAGTTACCTTTTGTCAACAACTAAAGTTGGTAACTATACTAACAAGTAAATGTGGCCAGTTGAATAAAGTATGGTCAATTACATGGCCTTTTGAGAAAATGCCATGCAGTGCATCAGAGGTTTACAACGAAATGTTAGTTGAACCATATTATGTCTACTGGTCCATAGCAGCATCTTTTAGAAGGTTAATTGGCTTCGGAAGAACTAGTTCTTCTGAATCCTCTTATACTTTTGGAAGAGGCTGCTTCTTTCATAGCTTGAGGACTTTTACTTTAGAAGTCATTGTCTTTGAGTTCTTCTAAGTCTTTAACTTTGGAAGAGAAGACTTTGTGTTTGGAAGTTTGAGTTTTCCTTCGAAAGTTGATCTTGCACTTTATCTTCGGAAGAACTCCATTTCCTTCGGAAGTTCCATACTTAGCTTCGGAAGTCCTTTAAAAGTTGTACCAAAATAATCTAAGTATTTGGTTTTGGTTGCACCAGCCTTTCTAGATCCAACAAATTCCCCATAGGCTGATGCTACCAACACCTCACTTACTTTTGCTTGTCAAAACTTTTTGCACCAGCCATAAAAGATATTTTTTTGTTTCTTTGTTTTGTCTAGAAGTTGTGCTGAGAAGTTTATGCAAATCATCAGTGGATAGGAGATCCAGTCTATCACTCCTATTGACATGCACTCTTTGTTATGCCCCCTTGATGGGAGTTATAGTCATACTTCTATCTAACAATAGGTTCAAGTTCAGGATCTACAACCATTTAAAGAAAGCTTTGCCTTTGGTTGTTGATCCTTTTCTCTCCTCCTCCTTTTTCAGTTTAACTCCTCTTCAACCTTTGTCCTAGCAGTTAGCTCAAGATGATGAAGGCTGCTCAAGTGATTTTTCATGTGAGCAGCTACCTCAGAGTTTGAGGGGTTGGAGAATGGCTTCTCTGCTAACTCAACAATGTCAAATATGCTCAAGTGTAGCAGAGATGAGGCATTAAGCCTTTTTAGCTCGTCATTTTCTTTATCAACAACAATGTTGTGAGAAGAGTCATCAAACCTCCACTAGACTATATTCTTTCTTGGCACAAGGGGTTTGCTTGGTACTTTGTCCCCTTTTTCAGTGTCCAGCAAAGTCACCAACTTCCTTCTTAACTTCTTCTCTTCATCATTGAGTGAATCTGAGTTAAGGCCAAGGAGTTTTATAGCCAGGTCCAGTGTTCCTCTTGACAGATCAAGGAATTGTTCTCTTATGAGGGAATATGAGGATCCATCAACATAAGTCAACTTGACAGAATCCTCCTCACAAGAGATATCGCTCAAGGTTGTGCATTTGATGAGCTTTATCTCTGGTATCCTTAAACTCTTCTAAGGAGAGATGTTTAGAAGGTTGAGGGGATGGTCTGGATGGTTTGTGGGTAAGTAGTGGTGTTTGGGTTTTGGGTAGTGTTTTAGGTTGGAGGGTGATTAGTTGAGGTGGTTATGGTGATGAGGTGGATATGGTGGTTAGTGTTGGTTTAGCGGTGTATGGTTCAGAAGTGGTTTAGTTTTGGTAGGGAAAGGAAATAGGTAATGCTAAGGTTGAGGTTGAGGTTGAGGTTGAGTTTGGGTTGTAAGTTGGGGTTGAGGTGTTGGTTTAGTGGTCATCCCCTGTCCCGTTCTGTACATCTCCTTTCTTTTTCCCAAGCGAATGTTAGCCTTGATGTCACTGACATGTCGTTGTAGTGTCTTTCTAGACATGGGACCCACTTGCTTACCAAAGAAGCTGTGAGCCCGGAGAAGTCCTTCATCCAAGCCTTCTCACCTATCTTCTTGGCAGCAATGACCCCTGCTTCTTCTTCTTTCTCTTCTTCTCCCTTAGCTTTTCTCTTACAGCTTTCTTCCTCTCTTTCTCCAATTGATTTTGCTCTTTGTTGAAGAGCCATAGGATCGTGTCATTGTCATGTGAAGATAGTTCTACAAGAGAGAAACCCTTAGAGGTTAGGAAAGATATCGTTTCCCTCCTAAGCTGCAGGTCAGCTTCCTTTTTCTTCCTTTCTCTTTCCTCCTCTAAGGCCAGTCTTGCTGCTTCTTCTCCTTGTTCATGCCCAGCACGGTTGCCTTTTTTAGATCAATTCACTCCTCTAGTGGTAGCAGGGTCAATGATCTCCACCCTTTTCTTGTTGTTGACCGCCTCCTAGTTGGTTGTCGTTGCTTTACTACTAGCAGCTAGCAACTTCCCAGTTGGAACTCTACCTTTCCTTTTAAGTTTCTCAATCCTCTCCTTCTCCTGAAGCTCTTTTGTAGTCATCTTCTTCTTGCCTTTGACATCTTCGGAAGTGCTAGACTTTGGTGGTTCTGGGATGGAGGGTTCAGGTTGAGAGGTGATAGATGGAAATAATGAAGTTTTTTGAGCTAGGATTTGGTTGAGAAAGTCCTCACTATTCACTTCAAATGCCAGCTCTGTAATTGCATGTGTGATAATTAGATCCTTGGACAAGGAGAACAGACTTTCTGCAACTTCCATCTCAGCTTTGGAAGATTGAACCTATTCTTCTGAGGCTTTCACCTCAGCTTCAAAAGTCTAAGGGAATGCACTATTTTTCCCAACTGTTTCAATTACTTGGCCTTCAGTCCTCATTTCCCCTCGAAATCAATCTCAGGTTCCATGTGGACCTTAGGTTGACCAACTTCTTCTATAGTGGTAGAAGATGCACTTAGCCCTTGAAGCTCTTCAACTCCAAAGTATATCATAGCCACATCATGGCTAAGCTGATCTAAAGAAGCTCTCATTAGGAACTTGGAGAAAATCCTATTGAGATCCCTAAACATCCTTTGTAGGACAGTTTGAGGAGGCTCATGAAAGACTGTTGTTTTGGGAGCTGAGTATCTAGTAGATAAGGAAGTTAAAGCTTGGCTCTGTGGTTCCACAACTGTTTGTCTCTGTGGTTCCACAACTGTTTGTCTCTGAACACTCTCCCCTTTTTTGGTAGCATCATCTTGAGAGCTAGATGAGCTAGACGAAAAGGTCAATGAGACTTCAATATGTACATTCTGACAGATCTCTCAATCTGTTTCTCAGCTAGTTGAGCCTTGAGATTTTCAATCGCAAGTTGCTGAGAGGTGAACCTATCCTCCAAACTCTTAACCTTTGATTCAAGGTTTGAGACATTAAAAAGTAGGTCTTGAATGGTTAGTTTCATGCTTCCCTCATATTCATTTGAAGAATCATTAAGAGATGAGATAACATACCTAGTATGTTCATCCTCACCACTAGATGGTACTTGACTATTTTATGCCTATAGGTACTTGACTAGATGGTAGCGGATAATGGTTCCAAAATTTTTGTCTCTTGAATTGAAGCAACTCCTCTTGCATTGACTCAAGCCAGCTACCATCCTTTAAGGCTTCTTCTACTTTCTTGGGTTCCATCTATGACAAGAAGCATGAGCATAGGTAGACATTCCCATGATGAGTTTGTCCCCTGGTTCTCACACCTTCAGAGACTTCTCCTATGATGTTCTCAACTAGATGAGTGTTGTGAATCCTTAGTCTAGGAATCACTTCTAGTTACAAAGATAAATCCAGGTTGGACATATATTGCTCAGGATCATGAACACTTGGATTGGATGTTGTTTCAATGTCATTCAATGAGGACTTATTGAATGAAAAAGAAACATCATCATAAATGATTGGCTGAGAAGTAGCATTAATAGTTGCATGTTCCTTCAGAATACTACTTCTATTAGATGGGTGTTATGTAGTGTCATCGGATGAGTTTTGAGGCTCACTAGATGGAACACTAGTTGAAGCTTCACTATCTCTTGAAATAGTTATGCTATTTGATCTTAAGATAGTTGGTGCTAGATCTTCAGTCACTCTTGGAGTACTTGAACATGGTTTGAGTAACTCAAAATGTGGATCAGAATCATTTTGAGTATTTGTTCTAGCTAAAACATTCTCACAAGATGGATTAGAATAGTTGGGAAACAATTCTAAGTCAAAAATATAATCTGGGCCATTCCCCCTAACACAAGGAGTGTGCTCATTGACAACAATGTTGGATGTCTCATCAAATTGTTGATTTTTGTTGTTGCAAACTCTAAAAGCAATAGAGTTGGAGGAATATGTTGGATTCTATGTGCCCAAGACACTTAGAATATTGACGTGGTTATTACGTTATGATCCAAGTCGGGTTATACCCAATGACAAGCTTAGCAAACACCCATTAATATTTAATTGATGATATGATCATGCAATTAAATATTTACACCAATTTAGAAAATGGGTTTTCTAAATAAGTTGCATATGAGAATGAACACCTTATTAGTATAATATTTTGTTCAATAATATTATTTGAAGTCTTATCTAAATTAGTTGGATAACACCAAATAATAATAAGAGTATACTACTTATACAATTAAATGGTTAATTGCATAAACTAGTTACAAGACTAAATAATATATGTGTGTGTGTGTCAAATTTTATAAGAGGGAAACCTCTTTTAAAATTTTCGGCCCCCCCCCCTTTAATTGATTGGGTCCTTGGCCTTGGAACATACACATATCAATACTTGTCTAGTTCAGCTTTTTCCTCTCATATCTCAAGACATGAAAATTTGAAAAACTCTCTCAATTCTCTCTCAAGACTCACGGTTCTAGCAGCTGAAATTTGAGGGTTTTTGAAGGTTTTGTGGTAATTCTTCCTAACAAGAAGGGCTTTGCAAACAAGCTTGGGGTATACAAGCTTGAGAGGTCCTACCTTGGAGCCTTGGCCGAGTTTGAGCATCCCACATTCCCTTTAATGTCGGTTTTTGCTGCTGCTGAAAGGTAGTTTTCACAGCTCAATATAGCTGTGATTTTATGTGCATTTACATGTGTTCATAGCTAGCTTATTCACATAAAAGATCCCCTTTGTTCTTGGGTTTGTTTACACTTTAAAACATCAAATAGAACATGTTTTTTTCAGCTTACAAACAATGTAATAATGTTAAACTTCCGCTGCGTTTTACAAAGTTTAAGTGGTTAAACTATGTCTTGTGTTCTAACAAACCCCAACAATGGCATCTAGAGCCGGTTATGTGGATAGCTAGCTTGCATTGTCCTTTAAAAATTCGTTTTATGGACCTTGAAACCCTTTTAGGGGCTGCTATGTTCTTGTATGTTGAATCCCCAAACTTTCAAGGTCATATCACGCATGCTTGTGATTAAACCTTGAAAGATATGTATGATGATGTGTATATTGTTTGGACTATGTTTAAAACCGATTTTTTAGTTTATGTTGGCTGAAAATCGTGGGTTTTAATGGGGATTCTTTGATATATTTGGATGATATGATGAATGTTCATAGTGGTGCATAACCTAGCATTTGGCCTTGTGTTGTTTGGATGTATGCAATGGTTGTTTTGGTTATTCAATAAGGTTGTATATATATTTCTTTTGTGCTTTGTATAAAAGATGTAATTTATTTATTATGGGTTGTAATAAATAGATTAGGTGTATTTTTCATTTTACTAGATATCATGTATTAGGACTTTATATCTTGTAATATGAAGACATACGCCTTGGAAGCACAAAGGAAAGACACAAGAGAAACATGGAGCATTTTGGATGTGGTTTCAAGTGGGAGGTTTTTGGAAGCCTTCTATGTGTTTTGTTTTGACCTTAGGAAAGACCAAATGACAACACTTGTGATGGCAAACAAGTGTTGTCAACATAATGGCTATGGTTATGCACATGTGGTGAAAAGTTTATATTCTATGCTTGTTTGAATGTTTGTTATTTGATTGTATGGTTCATATTTTGACATGCATTACAAACTAATTAACAAACTTAACAAGCTGAAAATTGATGGTTCTTAATCATTAAAACTAATAAATGGTTATCAAAAGGATTAATGATTTTATAATAAAATGGGTTTTATTAAAAGAACCATAGGGTATCTTGTATTTGAAAGCATGCAAATACAAGTACATAGAGTTTTCTAAACTAGAATAATGAAATCTCTAAACTTTTGACCAACAAGTTTAACACCGTCCTTTTGCACAACACTTGAGTCATTTGGAAACTCTTAATGGGATAAAGGTCACCTAACCATTTAGAGGGAACTTGTGATTTAAGGTGGGGATACCACATTGGTGGGATAAAGGTCACCTAACCACTTATGTGGGTAAACTCACACGTGTGTGCAAGTAGGGTAACTTGATTTGCAAACCATGTTAAATGAATCACCTAAATATGGTTTCCAATTGGTGTTGATGGGATTAACATGCCGACTTTACATATGATGTTTAAGGTCGATCCCATACCTCTAGAAGTTGCAAATGGTTGCAACCGTCAATCGTTGACCACCTAATTAATTTAAATCGTGGGATAAAGGTCACCTAACCACAATTTAAATGTAATGTTGGGTTCTAGATTTTAATATAAAAATGGCCTTAAAAGGCATTAATTATTAAAATTGGCAATATCGAAAATACTAAAATAGATCTTTGTTAAATTTTGTAGATGGCCACCAATAATGACCATCATGATAACTCATCCGCGTCCACCCAATCATTACGAGCGATCCTCCAAAAGGAACGTCTAAATCATAACAACTTTATTGATTGGTATCGAAACTTGAGAATCGTTCTCAAGCAAGAGAGAAGATCATATGTTTTAAACGACCCTATCCCCGATCAACCTACTGAGGATGATGAGGAGGCCTATAACGATTGGCTAAAATACACTGAGGACTCCGTCCAAGTGTCTTGTCTCATGCTAGCGAGCATGACTCCGGATCTCCAAAAGGAGTATGAACATCACGGAGCTTAAGACATGATAACCCAGCTGAAGGAAATGTTCCAACAGCAAGCAAGGGTTGAGCGCTTCGAAACGGTTCGAGCACTCCATGCATGTCGTATGGACGACAACCAATCGGTTTCATCTTATGTACTTAAGATGAAAAGTCATATTGACAGCCTCGAGAGGCTTAATTGTCCCGTATCAAAGGAATTGGCCACGGATTTGATCCTTAATGGCCTTACCAAGAAGTTCGAGACATTTGTGTTGAATTTCAACATGAATGCATGGGACAAGAGCATTGGTGAGCTTCACTCAATGCTTAAAACGGACGAGGCGGCCATGGGTAAAAGGGTTTTACCCGATCTCACCATCCATGAAGGTGGGAACAAGAAAAGGCCTCATCTCGCACCAAGGCAAAGGTTGCCAAGGGTAAGGGACCTGTTTGGGGAAAGGGAAAGGGGTGGCAAGGGTGCCACCCAAACCATAAGAGAAGAAGCAAAAGGTTGCAACTAATGACCCATGCTTCAAGTGTGGAGAGATTGGACATTGGGCAAGGAATTGTCCTGTCCATCTCCAAGAGTTGAAGGCAAAGAGGGATGCCGGGCAGACCTCAGGTACAATATACATGATTCATATTGATCTTAATGTTACATCTTCAAACACATGGGTATTAGATACCGGGTGTGGAACTCATATTTGCAATTTGTTGCAGGGGTTCAAAAGAAGTAGGGACTTCAATCAAGGGGATGTTAGTCTCTTCATGGGCAATGGAACCAAAGTCAAAGTTGAAGCTCGTGGGGACTACATCCTAAAACTTCCAAGTGGGTTGGATGTAATTTTGAAGAATGTTTTATATGCTCCTAGTTTGACTAGGAACATTATTTCAGTATCCCAATTAAGACATTATGATTATGTATTATCTTTTGTTGAAAATGATATTCATGTTTCTTTAAATGATATGTTCTATTTTAAAGCTATTCCCATTAATGGTATTTATGAATTGGTTCATGAAAATGCTTTAAATAGTTCATTGTACCATACCAACACCAAGAAACTCAAGTTGGATTTGAGTGATACCTATCTTTGGCATTGTCGTCTTGGTCATATAAACAAGAAACGTATACAAACACTTCAAAAGAATGGTCTTTTAAAAACAAATGAATGTGATTCATTTGATGTATGTGAATCTTGTTTACAGGGAAAAATGACTAAGGCACCCTTTAGTGGAACTAACGAAAGGGTAAAAGATTTATTAGGAATCATACATTCGGATGTGTGTGGTCCTTTTAAACCAATGACTAGGAATGGTGACAGATACTTCATTACCTTTACCGACGATTATAGTCGCTATGAGTATGTGTACTTATTAAGGCACAAAGATGAAGCTTTTGAAATGTTCAAAATCTTCAAGAATGAAGTAGAAAATCAACTCAACAAGTCGATTAAAGTTCTCCGCACCGATAGAGAAGGTGAATACCTAAGTGATGCTTTTCGAGATCATCTTAGGAGTTGTGGGATTGTCTCACAACTCACTCCACCTGGAACACCAAAACATAATGATGTGTTTGAGAGGAGGAATCGAACCTTATTGGACATGGTTCGATCTATGATGGCTAGAAGCACATTACCTCTATCATTTTGGGGTTTCGTTTTGCTCTCCGCGGCCCGTATTCTAAATATGGCCCCAACCAAAAAGGTGGAAAGGACACCTTTTGAGATATGGCATGGAAGAGTTCTATCCCTATCATACTTAAGGGTCTGGGGTTGTGAGGCTTACGCTAAGACTCCCACCCCAAACAAATTGGAAGTCCGTCCACCAAGTGTATCTTTATTGGATATCCTAGAGTTTCTATGGGATATTATTTCTATGATCCACTGGAACAAAAGGTGTTTGTTGCCAGAAAAGATGAGTTCTTAGAGGCAAAGTTCCTTATGGAAGGAACTAGCAGTAGAATAGTGGATCTTGAGGAGGATCAAGAACCACAACCCGATGCACGTTTGGTTGAAACTAGCACTCAACATGAGGATGTTGAGGATGATCAAGTGGTTGATCAATACACACAAAACATTCGCAGAAGTGGTAGAACTAGTAATCCACCTGAAAGATATGGATTTTTCATGGATGGATGCTATGTGGTAGATTCAGATGAACCAACCACATACCAGAATGCAGTGTCCAATTTGGATTGTGACAAATGGCTTGAGGCCATGAACGTTGAGATGCAATCCATGTATGACAATCAAGTTTGGGAACTTGTTGTACCACCTCTTAATTCCAAAGTAGTTGGAAGCAAGTGGGTTTTCAAGAAGAAAACCGATATGCATGGAAATTTGGATACTTATAAAGCTAGACTTGTAGCAAAGGGTTTCACTCAAACTCAAGGGGTTGACTATGATGAAACTTTCTCACCTGTTGCGATGCTAAAGTCTATAAGGATATTGTTTGCCATAGCTGCTCATTATGATTATGAGATTTGGCAAATGGATGTCAAAACCGCTTTCCTAAATGGATATCTTGAGGAAGATGTCTATATGGTTCAGCCTGAAGGTTTTGTCGATCCAAGACATCCTAATAAAGTATGCAAGTTAAAGAAATCAATCTATGGATTGAAACAAGCATCGAGAAGCTGGAATCATCGTTTTGATGAGGAAGTAAAGAAATTTGGCTTCATCAAAAACGCTGATGAGGCTTGTGTGTATAAGAAGGCTAGTGGGAGCACAATAACTTTCCTAGTATTGTATGTTGATGACATACTACTATTGGAAATAACATTCCAACCTTGGAAGGTGTAAAAACTTGGCTTGGAAGTTGTTTTTCCAACAAGGATCTTGGTGAAGCTGCCTATATTCTGGGAATAAAGATCTATAGGGATAGATCAAGGCGGTTGATTGGTTTAAATCAAAGTGCATACATTGATAAGATCTTGAAAAGGTTCAAGATGGAGAACTCTAAGAAAGGTACCGTACCTATTCAAAGAGGAACGATATTGAGTACGACTCAATGTCCTAGCTCAAGGGATGAGCAAGATAAAATGAAGGCAATCCCATACGCATCTGCTATTGGATCCATCATGTATGCAATGATATGCACTCGACCGGACGTGTCATGCGCCTTAAGCATGACAAGCCGTTACCAGCAAAATCCTGGAAACAGTCATTGGATGGCTGTTAAGAACATACTTAAATACCTAAGGAGGACAAGAGATATGTTCCTAATCTATGGATCTGGTGATGAGGAACTCGTTGTAAAAGGTTACACGGATGCGAGTTTCCAAACCGATCGTGATGATTCTCGGTCACAATCGGGATATATTTTCATTCTGAACGGTGGAGCGGTCTCTTGGAAGAGCTCCAAACAGGATGTGGTGGCTCTATCAACTACAGAATCAGAATATGTCGCTGCCTCATTGGCAGCTCAAGAAGCTGCATGGTTGAAGAAATTCATTGCCGATCTAGGGGTTGTCCCTTCCATTCAGGAATCCCTAGAGATCTTTTGTGATAACGAGGGTGCGATTGCTCAAATCAAGGAACCTCGTGCTCATCAAAAGACTAGGCACATTGAGCGGAGATTCAACTACATACGAGATGAAGTTGAAAAGGGAAAATATGTATTCGCAAAGTTCACACGGATCAAAACATTGTGGATCCTCTCACGAAGCTCCTTGAAAAGGCAAAGCATGAAAGTCATACTTGTGCCATGGGACTTCGATATTCTAGTGATTGGATTTGATCTGTAAATTTTGTATTTGGATATGTGGAACTCTTTATTATTTGAATAAAATTATTTGGTTATAATGTTTCAATTAATGTTCAATTTAGCATGTTAATCCATGAGTAAATTGTTTACTCTAAATGTCCGTAGTCATTCATACTTGTGGGAACAAGTATGAGGGTAAGATTATTATGAACTTGGATTGGTTGATATCATAAGGATGAATATAGAGCAATGGGTTGCTACCATGGTTCATAGATATTTGTGGGATACAAATATTGGACTAACCCGCATCTCAAACTTTACTACATGGAATCTTATTGATTGATCATAAGTAAATTTGAGTAAAGGCGAATATCATTTGGTATCCTCCGACCTGAGATACATATTGAGTTTTGATATTCACTAAGTATTATACCTTGAGCTAATTCTTCACTGTCCTGAAATAGTGGACAACACATAAGGGTATGTTCAGGTATGACACAAGGTGTTTGTGAGAAACGTATGTAGTCAAGATGGAATTTGTTCCTCTTATTCGTTGAGAGTTAGATGTCTAAGGCCTGATAAGTTAAATCAACAAGGAATGATCATTCTGTGTCCTTGGATTTAACATGACATCTGTAACAAAAGGATAAATGATTGATTCACCTAAATCATTTCAAGTAGGGTACTTGAAAGAGATGATGTTATTGAATGGCTATAAGTCATGCGTATTAAGGTAATAAACCGTTGTTAGGCGGTATTTACTACTTGCATCAATCTTCTATGAATCTTGGGCAAGTGGGAGATTGTTGGATTCTATGTGCCCAAGACACTTAGAATATTGATGTGGTTAGTACGTTATGATCCAAGTTGGGTTATACCCAATGACAAGCTTAGCAAACACCCATTAATATTTAATTGATGATATGATCATGCAATTAAATATTTACACCAATTTAGAAAATGGGTTTTCTAAATAAGTTGCATATGAGAATGAACACCTTATTAGTATAATATTTTGTTCAATAATATTATTTGAAGTCTTATCTAAATTAGTTGGATAACACCAAATAATAATAAGAGTATACTACTTATACAATTAAATGGTTAATTGCATAAACTAGTTACAAGACTAAATATATATGTGTGTGTGTGTCAAATTTTATAAGAGGGAAACCTCTTTAAAATTTTCGGCCGCCCCCCCCCCCCCCTTTAATTGATTGGGTCCTTGGCCTTGGAACATACACACATCAATACTTGTCTAGTTCAGCTTTTTCCTCTCATATCTCAAGACATGCAAACTTGAAAAACTCTCTCAATTCTCTCTCAAGACTCACGGTTCTAGCAGCTGAAATTTGAGGGTTTCTGAAGGTTTTGGTGGTGATTCTTCCTAACAAGAAGGGGCTTTGCAAACAAGCTTGGGGTATACAAGCTTGAGAGGTCCTACCTTGGAGCCTTGGCCGAGTTTGAGCATCCCATATTCCCTTTAGTGTCGGTTTTTGCTACTGCTGGAAGGTAGTTTTCACAGCTCAATATAGCTGTGATTTTATGTGCATTTACATGTGTTCATAGCTAGCTTATTCACATAAAAGATCCCCTTTGTTCTTGGTTTGTTTACACTTTAAAACATCAAATAGAACATGTTGTTTCAGCTTACAAACAATGTAATAATGTTAAACTTCCGCTGCGTTTTACAAAGTTTAAGTGGTTAAACTATGTCTTGTGTTCTAACAAACCCCAACAGAATATCCAACAAAGATGGTATCATCCAACTTTCCAACAAACTTTTCCAAATTGTCTTTTGTGTTAAGTATGGTACATCTACTACCAAAGGACCTTCAAAAACCAATGAACAGTGGCCTCATGTTCCATAACTCATAAGGGGTTTTCCATGTGGCTTAGCTACAAGGACTTTGTTCTGCACATAGCATGCAGTGCCCTCATGCCTCTTCCCATAAAGTAAGAGGTAGCTTTGAATCAGGCAACATAGTTCAAGCAGCCTCAATAAGTGTCCTGTTCCTCCTCTTAACAACACCATTTTGTAAAGGAGTTCTAGGAGCACTGTATTGCCTGGCAATCCCTTTTGAGTTATAGAATGAGTCAAGAACTTGATTCTTAAACTCAATCCCTTGATCACTTCTGATCATTTTAACCTTGTGGTCAATTTGATTTTCTATTTTAAGAATAAAATATATTAACATTTTAGTAGTTTCATCCTTAGTTCTTAAAAAGAATACCCATGTGAATCTTAATAATCAACTATCACAAGGCAATATGATTCTCTTCCAATGCTTATTATACTAGTTGGACCAAATAGATCCATGTGCAATAAGTGTAATGGGGTGGTGATAGAGTTAACAACTTTGGATTTATGAGATGCCCTGTGTTGCTTCCTTTTCAGGCATGTAACATAGTTATCTTTGCAGAAAATCTTTTTTAGGCAGACCATGTACCAAGTTATTTTTAACCAATTTATACATGGTTTTAAAATGACATGACACATTTGTTTATGCCATAATGTTGACTCATCATCATTAGCTTTGGAAAGAAACCATGATACTTCTCCTAGTGGGGAAGCATAGTTCATATCTTGCTTGTACATATCCCCTTTCCTGGGAGATCTAAGAAGTATCAATTCTGGAGGAATGGTCATCCTAGGTTTGAGGATAATGCACTCATGTTCTGTGAAAAACA
The DNA here is from genome assembly GCA_025506515.1 of Flaveria trinervia. Classification (NCBI taxonomy): domain Eukaryota; kingdom Viridiplantae; phylum Streptophyta; class Magnoliopsida; order Asterales; family Asteraceae; genus Flaveria; species Flaveria trinervia. The sequence goes on along the minus strand of CM046442.1, from coordinate 76,483,257 downwards.
TTTGGTGCTTTTGATCACATAATTGAGAAACACTTAAAAGATTGTGTTCAAGCTGTTTGACAAAGTGTACTTTGACAACCTTTAACTTGTCATTTGATACCCTCCCTCTGCCAAAAATGTATCCTCTAGCCTCACCTCCAAACTAAACAGGACCTTCATCAAAATGTTGAAATTGTTGAAGGAGAGATCTACTCCTAGTCATGTGCCTGGAGCATCCACTATCTACAATCCACATGTTATTAATCTTGTCATATGGATGTCCCTTCACATAAGGTGAAAAAGTCAGTTTTATTGGAAACCCAAGCTTGATTGGTCTTGGGTTTTTCCAATGAGGATTTTATTGAACCAAAATTTATGCATAGGTTCAATGAGGATTTTATTGAACCAAAATTTATGCATAGGGTTCAATAAGCGTTTTTGAAGAGAAGGCCTGGGCTACAACATCTTCTTTAATCTTCCATTCCATCCCTTGGTTGTTAATAGAGAATGAGCTTGTTGAAGCTTAAGCAGCATGACATTCTTCCAAGCTTCTTTCTTTTCAAAGAAGCCTTCACCATATTCTCTTTCGAGTCTTCTTCTGGATGGTTTCAAGGGAACTCTCTTGGTTTTCTGAGTATTCACAGCTTTAGCTTTTGAAGCCATTTTCCCTTCGGAAGAAGAATTTTCTTCGGAAAACAACCTTGCTTCGGAAACAAGCTTTCCCTTTTTCATCACTTGGACCATTTGATAGGGTCCAAATGAGAAACTGTAGAGATTAATGAAGAGACTGATGCAACTTAAACATCCAATGTCTATCCTGCATGCTGCACAAGTGCATTGAAGAAGAATGCTTAGGAAGTTTTACACATACAACAGAAAATACTCTAAGTGTTAAATCTTCCGAAGCCAAGACCAATATCTTCCAAAGCCAAATATGAAGTCTTCCGAAGCCTCAGAGACAAAGTCTTCCGAAGCTTCAACTCATGAAGATGGATTTCTTCTGAAGACTTTTAATACATGCTTTATCTGATGTACTTTTCCATAAAGCTGGACACCTTTCCGCTGCACCTCTGTAAGGTCACCAACTTACATGAGTTGGTGAAAAGGTCCATGCTTTTGGTAACTGTACCTTGAGGTCTTGAGTCTGTAACTTTCTATTCATGAACTTTATCCTTTTTGTAAAGATAAGGATGTGAGTTATGGCTTGTCATAGTCACTAGTCAAAAGGTAATCTGCCTTTTAACTCTACAATTGACTTTGTTTTGTGTCTAGTCAATTGTATCTAGCTGGCTTTCAAAGTATAGCCGGCTGTAGGATATAGTATAAGTATCTCATGTTCTTGTATCTTTGAATTATGCTTTGTAACACCTGTAATAGAACATAGAGAAAGCAATATACTGCATTCTTGAAAACCATATACTTGTGTTCTTTGTGTTCTGTCTCTTACATTACTTGTGTTCTTAGTGGCTTACCTTGGTTAATCCAGTTTACTGTTTGATTAAGTTTAGTTAATCTCCTCTTTGTGTTTGTGTTGTAACTTAGCACCCTTCAACGATCCTGCTTGGTATCAGAGCAATTTAGGCTCTTGATATAAGATCTCACCATCTTAAGATCCCACACACACACAAATACTAAACTTTTCAAATGGCAGCATTTCCAAGACTGATATGGAAACTGGAACCATGAACAAGTCCCCAATGATCACTCTTGATAAGTTTGATATCTGGTGTTTAAGAATGGAAGGTTTCATCAGGTCTATTGATTCAAGAATTTGGGAGTCTATTGAGAATGGACCTTTCATACCTAGCACCCCCTCTGCTACTAGTGTTGGTATGAACCCCAAAGATGTGGCTAACTACTCTGATGAAGATAGGAAGAGAATAGAGATTGACAGAAAAGCCATGATAGCTCTTCAAACTGACCTTCCAAACTCTGTGTGCAGAGGTTTCAAGAAATGCAAAATAGCCAAGCAGCTGTGGGATGCACTGAAACTGATGTATGAGGGTTCCTCTAAAGCCAAGAAGAACAAGAAGGATCTCCTAAAGCAGTAGTTTGAAAACTTCACCTTCAAAACAGGTGAAACCATGACTCAATAGTATTTCAGGTATGTTGAGATTGTGGATACCCCAGTGGATGGAGGAGTTTCTCTTGAGAACCGAGACATTGTAAGGAAGTTTATGTCCTCACTTCCTAGGCAATGGACACACTACTTGTGGTGATCAAGAGAACTGAAAATCTCAAAACTCTTACTCTGACAGAGTTATATGGGATTCTCAGTGGCTACCAGATGGAGATGAACATGCAAGGTTCATCTGGCAACTCCAAAAATCAAATGGGTTCTGCCTTACATGTGGTTGAAAGGGATAGCATAGAACCCAAACATCATCTCATATGCTACCCTGGCAACTCATCAAAGGGTCCTTTCATCACCTTTCTAGAGACACCAAGAGAGAACTACACTCAAAGAAGCCCATTCCAAGAGACAAGCTCTTCTCAAGCTTTTGTGTCTTCTGATGAAAGCTATGACAACTCTCTTTTCACTCTTGAAGACCTGGACTATATTCATCCAAATGATCTGGAATACATGGAAATAGTCCAGCAGATGGCTCTTCTCACTCACAGAGCCAAGAAGTTCTACAAGAGGACTAGAAGAAATTTTCCAAGCAACGCAACCAGCGGAAAGTTTGGCCTGGACAAAGGCAAAGTCAAGTGTTACAACTGTAACTTGATGGGCCACTTTGCCAGAGAGTGTAAGGCACCTAAAACAAATGGTGGCCAAACACAGTCTAAACCAAACTACACTGACAAAGCTCTCCAGAATGAGAAGTCAAAGCATCAGGCTGTTGTTGCTATTGAAGAAGGAGATTTTGACTAGAGCTTTCAGGTGAAAGATGCTTCCTAACCAAGTATTAATGGCAGATCATGATGAGGCCAAGGTATTGGAACATCTCTGTACTCCTGAATGCATTGCTAAAGTTAATAGATACAGGTCCTATAACCTGGAGATGAGATCTGACCTTGAGTCCTTAAACATTTTAAAATCTGATTTTAGAAAGTCTGAAAATGATTATAAACTGAAGATAGAGGACCTTAAGAAAACCATTTCAGTTCTAAAACATGAACCATAGATTTTAGGACTCAAATCAAAGATCTCATAACCAAGTTAACTGAGTGCTGGCTGAGCTTGTGATCAGCAAAGCCAGGGCAGAAAAAAGTGTTCTTGAAAAAGAGACCTTCAATAACATGATATCCTCATCCCTGCACAACAAAGTGTGCTATCAAAACAGATAGGGACTGTGATCCAATGAGATAGCTCCTCCATACACAATTTTGTCTATAAGATCTCCTAGGTGTGGAACTTATGAAGATAAGCTTCCTTTCATAGATCCTATGAGTGAAGAGAATGAAAAAGAGGTAGTGAAGAATTCCTCTGAGAAGAGTGAAGAGGAGGATTCTAAGAAGGGTCACTATCCTTTTGAGGAGAAGAAGAAGATTGTGATTACCAAGTCCATGAGAAAGAGCTTGATCAGAAAGAGCAAAAGAAAGGCAAGGAAGGCTCAAGAGATCAAGGCTACTTTTGACTCTAAGCAGAAACAAGTTTTCATCTCTGCAGGGTTTAAAGTGGTAGGGATTAAAGACATCAACCAAAACTCTTCTGCTAAGAGTTCTGGTTCTTGTTCAACTCATCTCAGTAACAACAAGAACACTGATTTGCTGTGTACCACTGCTGCACAGCCTGGACCATCAAACTCCAAGCACAGTTCTCAGCCCAAGAGGACTGTCTCAGCATCTGCAAAGATGAAGGTGGAGAAGGGATGTGACTAAAGACGGTCTTGTTCCCAGCAAAAGACTCTTGTGAAGAAGAAAATGAGGTGTGTCATGTGTGAAAGTACCTCTCACATTGCTAAGGATTGTCCATACAATCCTAAAGGTACTGTCCATATGACCAGTACAAAGACTTCAAAGAGTTCTAAGAAGATTCAAGCTTCGGAAGGAAAACCTGTTTCCTTCAAAAGTTCCAAGTCTAAGGAGAAGGGAAGTGGAAAATTACCCTCGGAAGAAAAGTTAGTCTCAGAAGAAAGGAGTTCTTCTGAAGCACTGAAGTATGCTGCAATGTCTGCCGAATCTTTCGAAGGTTCAGTCATCAAAACTTTCGAAGTCCTAAAAGCTTCCGAAGTCTTGAAGGTCAAGTCCAAGACTCCAAAGGTGGTGTGGAAGTCTAAGAAAGACCAAGTGACTGAGAATTCTCCATCAACAACAGCTCAAGATCCTTTTAGTACAACCATAGGATCTATTACTGTTGAATTACCTTCTATTAATGAGCCCAAGACAAGCAAGGCTTGGGTTTCCAAATGTAACTAATCATTTTCTTTGTGCAAGGACAGCTAAAGACAAACAAAAATGTCTGGATCATTGATAGTGGCTGTTCCAGGCACATGACAGGCAATAGGTCACTACTCCAGAACTTTGAAAAAATTGATGGAGGACCAGTTGCGTTTGGAGGAGATAAATGTGGTTACACTTTTGGAAGGGACAAGGTCACAAATGGTAAACTCAGCATTGATAAGGTAAACGTTGTCAAAGAGCTTGGATACAATCTTCTAAGTGTATCTCAATTTTGTGATCAGAGTCATAACATGCTCTTTACTGAGCATAAGTGCATTGTTCTCAAGCCTGGTGTGGTCATTCCTCATGAGCATATCCTACTTAGAGCCCCCAGGAAAGGGAACATGTACAAGATGGATTTTCAAGAAACATCTCCCTCTAGAGAAGTTTTATGCTTTCTGTCTAAAGCTAATAGTGATGAGTCTTTCCTATGCCATTAAAGTATGTGCCATGTAAACTATAAGAATATGAACAGATTAATTAAAAATGATTTGGTAACTGGAATACGAAAGAAAGAGTTTACAAGTGATGATCATTGTGTTGCATGACTGAAAGGGAAGCAACATAAGGTATCTCATAAGCCTAAGGAAAGGAACTCCATCACTACACCCCTACACTTGTAACATATGAATCTCTTTGGCCCCACCAGTGTAATGAGTTTAGGAATGGCCTCTTACTATTTAGTGATCACAGATGACTTTACAAGATTCACCTGGGTTTTCTTCATTAGAACTAAGGATGAGACTCCTGATTTGATCACAAGGTCAAGATCATAAGATGTGATCAAGGAACTAAATTTAAGAACCAACTCCTTGATACATTCTGTGATGAAAAGGGTATTACAAGACAATACAGTGCTCCCAGGACTCCTCAGCAGAATGGTGTTGTTGAGAGGAGAAACATGACACTAATTGAAGCTACAAGAATCATGTTGTCTGACTCTAAGCGGCCCACCACCTTCTGGGCAGAGGCAGTCAACATTGCCTGCTATGTGCAGAACAGAGTTTTAGTAGTTAAGACTCATGGCAAGACTCCTTATGAACTTTGGCACAAGAGGAAACCTTTCATTGGTTTTCTCAGGTCATTTGGTTGTCCTTGCACCATCTTGAATACCAAAGATCAAATTGCCAAGTTTGCTGAGAAATTAGATGATGGACACTTTATTGGATACTCTTCTCAAGCTAAGGCTTATAGAGTATACAATCTTAGAACTAGAATTGTTGAGGAGTCAGCCAATGTGACTTTCAATGAACACACAAACTGTGTTGCTGGTTCTAGTCCAGATTGGTTATTTGATCTTGATTTAGTTACCAACTGTTTTAACAAATCTTGTGAGAATGTTTCAGGATCTACAAAAAATTTAAATACAGGTGATCCTGATCCAAGATTTGAGCTAAGAAGACCTTCAAGTCATACATCTTCAGCTCCAGTTGGAACTACTTTTGCAAATGAGGTTTCTGTCAGCACTATAATGACAAACTCAGCTGATACATCTGGGGTGCCTTCAAATTCTAGCTCAGAGGCTCCACAACTAGATAAGAACACCTCAATTGTAGAAGACAACAATGGTGGTGGTGATAGTGACCAAGAATTTCTTGATGCCACTAACCACACCATAAATGAGAACATCAATGATGTCACACACTGCTTGGATCAAGTCTCTCTTGAAAAGTGTGCTGATGTGGTGGGAGAAACAACTATGCCAGATCTAAATTTCTCTACTTTAGATCTCTCCCAGCAAGTTGCTGTGATCCCTCAGCTTAGGATCCACAATTCTCACCCACCACAAACATCACTTGAGATGTTGTCTCAGGGGTAAGAACAAGAGAACAAACCCATGAAGCAAATGTTTGTCTTCACTCTTGTTTCTTATCCCAGATAGAGCCAAAGAAAGTTGATGAGGCTCTAAAGGATGGAAGTTGGGTTGAAGCTATGCAACAAGAGCTGCTTCAATTCAAAAGGCAGAAAGTTTGGAACCTTTGTCCTCTTCCTTATGGGAAGACTACCATTGGAACCAAATGAGTGTTTAGGAACAAAAAGATGATAGAGGTATCATCATCAAGAACAAAGCTAGACTGGTTGTTCAAGGATACACACAAGAAGAAGGGATTTACTACACTGATGTCTTTGCTCCAGTAGCAAGATTAGAAGCTATGAGGATATTCCTGGCATTTGCTGCATCCAAGAACTTTAAGGTCTTTTAGCTTGATGTGAAGTGTGCCTTTTGTATGGAGTGATTGATGAAGAGGTTATGTCAAACAGCCACCTGGTTTTGTAGACCCTGATCATCCTGATTATGTTTGCAAGCTTGACAAAGCTCTGTATGGGCTGCATCAGGCACCCGGGAAATGGTATGAGACACTGTCTGAGTATCTTTGTAAACATGGATACAGGAAAGGTACTATAGATGGAACTCTCTTCATCAAAGGACAGGGAAATGACATTTTGCTAGTTCAAGTGTATGTGGATGACATCATCTTTGGTTCAACTAATCCAAATCTCTACAAAGACTTTGAGAACCTGATGAAGACAGATTTGAAATGAGTGCCATGGGGGAACTCAATTTCTTTCTGGCAATTCAAGTGAAGCAAGTTGAAGATGGCATCTTTATAAGGCAGTCAAAGTATGTTCAGGACATACTCAAAAGATTCAACATGACTGATTGTAATATTTCTAAGACACCCATAGCTAGAAACCACTCCCTTGGACCTGATCTTGAGGGGGAGTGTGTAGATGAGCACTTATACAGGGCTATGATTGGGTCTCTTATGTATCTTACTGCTAGCAGGCCTGATATCATGTTTGCTACATACATTTGTGCAAGATATCAAGCCAACCCTAAGATGTCTCACCTCATCACTATCAAGAGGATTCTAAGATACCTCAAAGGTGCTTCAACACTTGGTTTATGATACCTTAAGAATCCTGACTTCAATCTATATGCTTATACAGATAGTGATTATGGTGGTTGCAACATGACTGCAAAGTCTACATCTAGGGGATGTTAGTTCCTTGGTGGAAGAGTTGTCTCATGGCAATGCGAGAAACAATCCTATGTCTCTACATCAACTGCTGAAGCTGAATACATTGCTGCTGTAAGCTGGTGTGCTCAAGTGCTTTGGATTCAAATTAGAGCTTCAAGGAAACTCCCATTCACATAGACAACAATAGTGCTATCTCAATCACAGAGAACCCTGTGTAGCACTCAAGGACAAAGCACATCAATATCAGGTATTATTTAATAAGAGATAACTATGAAAATGGATTAATTAAACTAGTCAAAGTTCACACAGATGAACAATATGCTGATCTGTTTACAAAGGCTTTTGATGAACAGAGATTTAAATATCTTATATTAGCTATTGGGATGATTAACTTTGATTAAGCTTTTCTTAACACTAGTTCTTATTATTTCTTAAAATATGTGTGTCTTAAGTTATCTAGTTCATCACTTTCATAAGCTCATGTTTTCTTTGTATGAAAATTTCTTTTTGAAGACTTTCCTTTGATTTTTGAGAATTTCTGATACTTCAGAAGTTATTCTTTTAACTTCGAAAGCAAATCATGCCTTCAAAATAAATAACTGTCTAAGAAAGTTACCTTCAGAAGAGCTTTCAGATCTATCTTCCAAAGCTTAAATACTTGTCTCAGACACTTACTTATTTTCAAGGACCATTTACTTCCAAAGCAAAATTAACTCTAGGAAGCTTTGTTGTTTTATATACACAAAGCACTCAAGTTTTAATTTCTCTTCCGAAGCAAAATCCTCAAAACTCTCAGGAAATTCTTCCGAAGTTATTTTAGCTTCAGAAGCTTTTTAATTATAACTCCCGAAGATAATTAACCTTCGTAAGCTTTTTGAATTCCAAGAAAACTACTTTTTGAGCAAAAGTAAACTACTTTTTCAGAGGTGGGACTGACATCCGGATTTCAAATTTTATCCTCTTTCATTAAACTTTATCTGAAATCCCTCTCTCATATAAACCCAACGGTTTCCCCCTCTTTCTATCATCTGTTCTTCCTCCAAACCTAAAAACCCAAATTTCTCTCTGAAATTTCTTTCTTCCTTCTTTCTTCATCTTTAAGCTACCTCATAGGCAACATAATCAGGTTGCTCTGTTAAGCTTTGAGAAAGATCCTCATTTCTCAAAGGTTTGTCGATTCTTAGCTTTGTCTAACTACTTCACCTCCCTAACCATTGGTCCTCCTCTCTATGAGGATCAGCTGCTTGAATTCTAGAAGACCTGCCAAGAGGTCATTATGGACGGGGAGAAGGCACTATCTGCCACAGTGCAGGGGAGAACAATCTTCATCACTCCAGCCATCATCAATAGACATCTTCAGCTGGATGATGAAGAAGGTGAGGTGTTCTGCCCAAAGAAAGCTGTCAATCATTCCTTTGAGTAGATGGGATATGATGGAGATATTTTTGTAAAGACCTTTAGGAAAGGGAAGGACTCATCCCAATGGAGATTCCTGCTCCATGTGGTCATCCACAGCTTATCAAACAAGCATGGTGGATGGGACCAGATTCCTGAGGATCTCTCCTTCATAATCCATGGAATGGTTCAGGGGGTCAAATTTAGGTATTCTCAGTTTGTTTATACAAATTTACTTGCTAATTTAGACTCCTTAGAATATTACATGTGTCCTAGATATGTCCAGTACATTCTTAACTGTGAACTGGGCTCACAGTTGAGAGAAACATGTAACATTCTTAAATTGGGACAGATGAAGCCCGCCATCTTTAAAATACTAGGAAAGCCCACTATTGGCTTCTCTGGGGTAGAAACAACCCTTGTCCCAAAAATGTTAGAGCTCATTGCTCAAGGTGACAACCTAGCAGCACAAGCTAGTGTTGAGCCCACACCTGCTACCTCCTAACCACCCACACAGCCTCAAATCACCATCACATACCAAAGAAAATCCAAACAAACACCTGCTCAGGCTATTCAGTCTGTGGAGGCCCCGATATACTCACCCATAAAGGAAGAAGTGGACACTAGAGCTCTCACTTCTCCTGAGGAGCAGACCACTCCCATCTCTTCAAGAATCAGTGCTGAGGTTCCTCATGCTCAGCCTGATGAGCTCATTAGCCCAACTGCCTTAAGCCATCACTCTAAGTCTCAACACTCAAGTGATCAACCTTCAGGGACAGTTACCATCCCCAGCCTATAGATCTCAACCAACCAATTCCCCACCTTGACTTCTATACTGATGAAGATCTAGGTTTCAATGAGTATAATGAGTCTATCTTCTTTACCCCTACTCAAAGAGAGATGAATGCTCCTGAGTCTCCTACATCTATCCCATATCAGTCACCTACAACTGAGGTGGACACTTCTGAACCTATTCAGGATGTCCATATGGAAAAGGCTCTCACTTCTAAAAGTGATTACATCATTAAGACCTTGACCATGGTAACTCAGCCCACTGAAATCTCAACTAAGATTGCCAGTGAGCAGAGGAAAACCAGCAACCAAGAACCTGAAGCTGGTGGTGAGAGAGAGGACTTTGGTCCAATCATCTCATCCACCAATGAGTCTTCTAATGAAGATGAGGGGAATCTGAGACTAAAGATGCACAAACTGACAAAACATGCACCTATTTAGTCTCAAAGGCCAGTCACCTTGAATCTCAGGTGATTACCTTACATAACAGGATCAATGATCAGCAACTTGAGATTTCATATCTTAAGGAAAAACTAGCTGGGAGACCCTTAAGAAGAGCTCAACCAGGAAGACAAGAACCTATGGATGTGATTGACCTATCTTCCAGCTCACCTATGCAAGTGGGTGATGCTACCGAAAAAGGTGAGAAAGTTATTACACCCATAGAACCTGGGAGTTCTTCAGAGAGAGTGGACATTGAGGACTCACCATACTCACTTGCAATTGTGCATTCTCAGCAACGTCCTCAAGTTCACATTGATGTGGACTACACAGACTCCTTCATACAGAGTCTGTTTGAGGATGGGATACCAAGGGCTATGTCATCTTCACCATCTTTCAATCACATTATTAGGTGGAGGTATGGCAATAGCAGGAAAGCCCTAATCATCATAAGAGTTCAAGGACAACAAGAAGTCTTCAATATTCAGACTTTGAACTACTATGAAGGTCTGGATTTAGTCAACATGCCACTTGTCAACCCAAGAAAATCAAGACAAGCTGACAGACTGGCTCAAAGAATCCAAGACAGGATCACTGTAGAGTTCAGCTTAAGAAGGAGACTTAGGCAATCAGGCAATGCCATCGGTCACTGGATGTTGAGGCAGACTCTAAGATTAGTTTCATAGGTGAAACCTTGACTGAAGGCCCAGTGGCAGAACCACACTCCTATTGAGACACCTGTTGGTGAAGGTGCTTCTCAACCTCTCTTTGGCCAGAGCTTAGATGCTGCAACAAGCAATGAAGGCCAAAGCTCTCTCCACCCTGAGTCACAAAGGTTTGTGAGTGATAAGGGAAAAGAAAAATGCCATCTGAGGAGATTAAGGAGGAGGAGAGAGAGAGGAAAAGGAGGTTGAGGGGAGAAAGTTCCTCTGCTGAGTCTTCAAGACCCATGGAGTCTGCAATCAGGGTTGCCCCCAGACCAAATACTCAGAATGATGAGTTAAGGGCAGTTAGGATAAATTACCTGCAGACAAGGAACTATGAAATAGATAGTGTCGTCTCTCTCCCCTTAAAAGAGTTGAATGAACTTGTTGATCTGGAAAGGTCAAAGGAGAAGAGGAGGCAGAAGATACAGAGCTTCTAGTACAAGTCAAAGAAGAGAGAAGAAGAAAAAGAGTGTACAAGGATATGCCTACCCTCTCCCCAGTTCAAGAAAGTCTTGCACAAGAAGATATGGTTCAACAAGAACCTTAGGTAGACAAAGAAGAAGAGAGGATCAAGATAATCAACTACGTGAGTGCCACAGGCTTCTATCAGACAGATGCACACCTTCCCTTGTCCTATGACTATTAAAACAGCTTGAACTTGAGATAATCAAGGACAGAAAGACAACTAAGAAGAAGCTAAGGGAAGAAGCTGCAAAGTCAAGAGCTATCATCCAAAAGAGCATGAAGAAGTCTGTTGATAGGCAGAGGATGATGAGCTTCTTGAAGCTATATGGATTCTCCGGAAGGAGACTTGGCCCCATGTCTCTATCCATTATGGATGAGCATATTAGGGTGATCAAGCAGAAGATCAAAAGTGGAGAGCTCATTGACTTACACTCCACTCCAAGTCAAGCCCTACCTGAAGTGGAGGTTAAGGTTGAACAACCAGAGACAACACAACCTGGACCTCCTGCTGAAACTCAGCAAGCTTCATCTTCTGATCCACAGCAGGGTCAACCTCCTTCTCCTTTTGAGCTTGAGAGAGAGGAAGTCCCAACTGAGAAATATAGTGAAGATCAATCTGGTACTGCAGGCCATTCTTCTCAGTTAAAACCTATAAAGAGAAAGAAGAGGATAGCTTTTAAACCAAAGCCAAAGAAGAAGACTGCACCCTCTTCTAAACCCCAGGATAAGTCAGAACATCTTGAGGTTGTGCAGCCAGAGGATGCTTCATCAACTTCAATTCAAACAGCTCCTCTAGCATCAGGAAGACCCATCTTGTCTTGGACATACACCACAAATCTAGAAAGATGGCATGTCATTAGAGATCAAGGCACTAAAGACATTTACACATGGCAAGATATGTTTGAGTTGCCTCTGCGATATAAGAAGACACTTTGATAGTCTGAAGGATCCTGATCACCTTATGAAGAAAGGATTGGTGATCATCCTAATAAGGACTATTGACATCTGAAGTCTACTAAGTGTTTTGGTAGTATCAGTCTAGGGGAGTTTGTCAAGTGCAACCTATACATCCAATGTCTATCCTGGATGCTTCACAAGTGCATTAAGGAAGAATGTTTAGGATGTTTTACACATACAACAGAAAATTCTCTAAGTGTAAAATCTTCCAAAGCCAAGACCAATATCTTCCGAAGCCAAATATGAAGTCTTCCGAAGCCTCGGAGACAAAGTCTTCTAAAGCTTCAACTGATGAAGACAGATTTCTTCCGAAGACTTTTAATACATGCTTTATCTGATGTACTTTTCCATAAAGCTGGACACCTTTCCGCTGCACCTCTGTAAGGTCACCAACTTACATGAGTTGGTGAAAAGGTCCATGCTTTTGGTAACTGTACATTGAGGTCTTGAGTCTGTAACTTTCTATTCATGTACTTTATCCTTTTTGTAATAGATAAGGAAGTGAGCTATGGCATGTCATAGTCACTTGTCAAAAGGCAATCTGCCTTTTGACTCTACAATTCATTTTGTTTTGTGTCTAGTCAATTGTATCCAGCTGGCTTTCAAAGTATAGCCGGCTGTAGGATGTAGTATAAGTATCTCATTTTCTTGTATCTCATTTTGTTTTGTTATGTGTTGGAGCACTTTCATTGGTCCCCAACCCACCTTTGTTTTGATAACAAAGTTTTGAGTGAGAGGATGATGCAAGGATGGCTTGGAAGTTTTGCTTGGAGATAGCATGTTTCCTTGCTTGAGCCTTAGCTATGACAAGCTAGGCTTGAGCCTCGGACAATTTAGATATTAAATCCTTTATTTGAGTCTTGTAGTTTGAGTGTTCATGTTTTAAAAGAGACATAGTTTTGGTTGTCAGATTCGGCTCTTTTAAAATCAGATTTTGTTGACACATATGTACCTAGTTTAGGACTTAATGTAAGATGTCTGTCATGTCTTACATATATGTAATGAATGAGTTGAATGAAATACAATATGTGATTGATGCTTATAATGTTTAATGCTTCATTGTTTGTTATATAATAAAGCATATTGAACTAACTATATAGGTTTGAGGTTATTCTACATAGTTCTTAGTCAATAATGATTGAGAAATGTGTTCAAACTTAATCGTATGAAGTCTTCATGCGAATGGACCATGCTAATGGACCATATACATGAATACCTCATGCTAATGGACCAGTCGCACGACTAAACTAGGAGACTGGATCAGTCGCAAGATTGAGACATAAGATTGGCTCAGCTGCACGACTGAACCTTCAATCGTGCGTATGAATCAATCGCATGATTCAGTCGCACGACTGAACCATGCTAATGGTTTAGTCATACGATTGACAAACCCTAACCTATAAATACCACCTAATTCATTGTAAACAGAACACTTGAAAAATTTCGACTCATATTCGTACCCTGTCCAGAGACTCCAGAGAGCCTGTTCCAACTTCATAGTCATAGTTGATCTTATTCTACTCATTCTTAACGTTTCTTCAATCGTTAGATTGATCTAAAATGTGTTCTCACTGATTGGATCGCCAATCAAATACGATTTCGCACTATTTTATCTGGTTTCACGCATTATCAGTTAGTATTCCATACGTACACGGTCCTAACAAGTGATATCATAGCATTTGGCTCTTGATTTTGCGTGTGATTCGATTAGTTTCAGTGCAAAAATCACTTTTTTCATTCAAAAGAGTCACATTTTTTGAGTAAAACAGTGTTTTCGACGTCTCCAGGTCTAAAAGTTTACGTTTTTTGGCATATGGCAGATTAGGGTTCTTGAAAAATCATGTTTTTGTGTCAAAGTGTAAAAAACCTTCGAATTTTCAAAAACACAGCTTTCAGTCGCATGATTGGCTCAATCGCACGACTGAACTCAATCGCACCTCCCATTCAAACGATTGAACTTAGTCGCTCACTCATTCGTATGTCTGAACAGTCCCATTCGCTCGTCTCTAATCGCACACTCCATTCGTATGACTGAATTCAACCGCATGACTGAATTCATTCGCACCCTTCATACGCACGACTGAGTCATCTGCATTGACCATCACATTAGTCCAATTGCACGATTGACTCATTCGCACCTGTTTTATTCGCACAAGTAAATCAGTTGAGTTCTAAAGTTCAAAGTGAAAGAGATGGAAGATCAATTCTCTACGTTTACTACTGTTAGGGACTCATGGATCCAGAACCTTTTGCTTCTGGAAAATGAGATTGGGAATCATAATAAACCACCTAAACTTATAATGTTAGATAATTACCCACAATGGAAGCAGTGTTTTGAGATCTATCTTAATGGAGTTGATCCCAACCTTTAGGAATCTACTTAGACAGGTTATAGTATGCCGGTTGGTGTTGATGGTGTTAAATTAACCTTAGGAGGTATGACCGATAGCCAGAAAGCAAAGTATAATGCTAAGAAGAAGGTGTATGCCCTGTTGACTCAGTTAATACCAAAAGACATATTCCATCAGTTTTTAGAGAACAAACAGGCTAAGAAGTTATGGGAAGCATTGGAGAAACGACATGACGGGAATGCAACGTTGAAATCTCTAAAGGCAAAGGCTTTGAAGAAAGAGTTTGATAACTTCTCTTCAATGGGGAAAGAAATCTTGGATGATGTTATAGACAGGTTCTACCATCTAATGAGTGAGTTGCACACTCACGGGGTCTCAACGTTAATGGAAGATAAGGTCTCAAGCTTTGCCGATGGTTTGCTAGAGAAGTGGGACTTGTTTGTGTCTAACTTAAGATAGAACAATATACTGGCAAAATTAGACATAAACGACTTCATCTTGAAATTGAGGGAGAAGGAACTGAGGATGAAGTATAGGTCACAGAAAGGATCCTATGACCATAATCCTTCACTCTATAACTCCTCTTCCACTCCAACCAGTTAAAGAGCACCTCTTCAAATAGCGTTTGTGTCTAGTTCAACCGCTCCTTCTCAAACCACAGCTTTAGGATCTTAAACTTCAGGGGCATCTAGTACCCAATATATTGCACCTGAAGCAAATGCTACTAAGTTGAAGACCGCGAATCTCGGAAATATTACTACGGAGGTTGCAAAGGAGCATATGGACTTTCTAGCAACAGTTGTTCATTCTTATGATGGTCTAGTTGCAGGAACAATTGGAAATTGCCATCTGGCTGATGAAGGCTACGAGCAGGTGGATGAAAATGAACTAGAAAGAATGGATATTATGTGGGCTTTGGCGAGTGCTATCCGAAGAGCGAAAAAGTTTGTAAAGAAGACTGGACTGAACTTGATAGCCACAAAAGACACTACCTTAGGTTTCGACAAAACCAAAGTTACCTGCTTTAACTATGGAGAAAAAGGGGCACTTCAAACGTGAATGTGTAAAGCCCAAGAAGATAGGTAACGAGAATCCATTCTCATCCTTCAACCGTCAAGAGAAATCCACGAGTTGAGCTACCTCGTCAAACAAAGAGACAAAGGCCTTAACTGCTCAAGGTGACGAAGGACAGGATTGGACCTTCAGTTTTGTGTCTCCGGTGAATCGAACATTGCCAATGTTGAGGTTTGGATGATGACTCTGCAAGTGAAGGTGAAATAGCAGTCGAACTAATGATGTCAGATAACGAAGATACTGTGAATATGGTCGATCAGCTGATTGAAGAAGAACTCAGAACGACATGTTCAGAATCACCAACACTCGAACAGTCAAACTCTGCTATGATGGCTGATTCAACCAAGTCTTCACAAGTAAGTACCAAAGACCAACTCTTTGAAAGTTATGCTCGTAATGAATGTAATAAATTTAGAGAAAGCATAGATTCAAAATTTGCTAGGTTATTAGACCATAATGATAGCTTAGTAAATGACTTACAACTGTGCACAGAAGGTAGTCGGATTTCAAAAGAAAATGAGCACAGTTATAAAGAGAAATAGAACTTTTAAATAAACAATTAAGGGAAACTGAGGTTGTTGCTTTTAGTCAAGCCAATGACATAAAGTTCTATTTAAACTCCCTGGAAGAAACTAAGAAAGAAAAGGCAGTTTTAGAAGTTGAAGTCAATTCATTAAAACAAAAACTGCACAGCTAGACCAGCTCTTCTCACATTGTTCAGCACTTGGTGAAAGAACGAAATAATGGGGAGGGGTTGGGTTACAAAGTGGTTCCACTACACATGAGATCTTATTAAATGCTAAATGTAGACTAGTAAATAACAATCCAAATAAGGATCATATGGTATCCACTCCTCTAGTTAGTGATCCAGATTCCACAAGTAAACCGGCGGAATCTATCACTAAACAGAAGGAGGCTACTTTGAAATCTAAAGGTAAGATGCCTATTGTGAATTTGGAAGAACAATTTGATATGTTTATTGTAAAGTCAGGTTCAAACATGTTTATTTCTGAACCCAAAATGTCCAAACCAGTTAACCAACCACGTGCTCCACGTCATAGTCCAAATAAACAAAAGGCTAAAGATGTTGAAAGCATTCAAACAATGAATTTTGTTAAAGAACTAAAAACATCTAAATAAGAAGTGTCCAAACCCAACCAGACTAAAGTCATAATTGTATCACACACTTCCCCATAGAGACATTTTCCCAACATGTAGAATGTAGATCATGCTACAATTATGGAAAGAGAGGACACATCGCTTCTAATTGTCCTTATTATCAGACGCCAAGAAAGAAAATTAACCTTTATGATACTAAACAAATTTCTTTGAAAAGGAGTTTTATTACTCCACCAAAAAGAAGTAATGAACCTAGAGTTCAAACCGTAAGCCAGTCGTCTGTTTATCACAAACAGACCTTACACAAAACTGGGTTATGGAAAGAAAAGTCAAGTCCAGTGTCTAATACTGGAAACAATAAGATTGATATGCCCTCACCCTCAAATGGACAATGTGTTGAGTTCATGACGCGTGATTCCTCTAGGTCACCCAAGCCAGTTAAGGCTTGGATCCCAAACCTAAACTAATAATTTCCTCTGAATGTCCAGGGTGTCCGTTACAATGCTATCACAAACACCTGGATCGTTGATAGTGGGGCGTCTAGGCACATGACCGGGAACCTGTCTCTCCTTTCTAATGTCAAACAAATTAAAGGGGGACGTGTCTCATTTGCTGGAAATAAAGGAGGATACATCACTGCTCAAGGCGAAGTGGGAAACTAGAAAGTCAAGTTTGATAAGGTCAACTACGTTCAGCAATTACAAAATAACTTGCTTTCTATATCCCAGATTTGTTACAAAGGATTTAAGGTTGTTTTTGACAACAAGAAGTGCTATTTGTTGAAGAAGGATTACATTATCCCGAAAGACCAAATACTAATGTCAGCTTCAAGATATAATGACTTATATGTCTTGGATCTATCAAAGCTCTCCACAACCGATCATCAAGTTTAATGCTTCTTGTCAAAGGCAACTGAGAGGGACTTGATCTCCTAGCATAGGAGAATGGGACATACAAATCCACAGAAGATGAATCATCTGATTCAGAATGATTTCGTAAATGGAGTTAATGTTAAGAATTTTCAACTTCTAGATTTTTGTGTAGCGTGTAAGAAAGGCAAACAGACCAAGAAGTCTCACAAGGCAAAGAAAGTAAATTCTATTGACTTGCCTCTCGAACTTCTACACATAGATCTGTTTGGTCCTGTGTGCACCAAGAGCATCGCTGGTGATCTACATTGTTATGTAGTCACTGATGACTACTTCAGATTCTCTTGGGTAATGTTTCTGAAATCCAAATCAGAAACTTTTGAATCGTTCAAATAGCTAGTGACCACATTGGAATCTCTCTACAAGATGAAAGTATGTCAGATTCGCTCAGACAATGGCATGGAATTCAAGAACCAGTGGGCGGAGGCATTCTGCAAAGAGAAAGGAATTGTACATCCGTTCACATCTGCCTACACTCCACAAATGAACGGAGTTGCTGAACGGAAGAACAGGAGCTTGATAGAGACAGAACGAATGATGCTAGCAGACTCGAAACTACCCATCCAATTTTTGAATGAGGCAGTTGCCAATGCATGTTATACCCTAAATCGAGTCCCGGTGGTCAAACATCATGGTAAAACATGTTACGAGTTGCTCCAGCGTCGTAAACCTAATCTAGAGTACCTCGAACCATTTGGCGCACCATGTATGCTGCTGAAGAAAAATCAATCAGGGAAGTTCAGTGAAAAGGCTGAAGAAGGAATTTTTCTAGGATACAACATACCGAATAAGAGAGATTACAACAACTCAACGGGTCAAGTAGAAGTGTGGTGCAACGTTGACGTTCAGAGATACACCACCCCCGCTATTGGAAAAGGACCCACATTCTTCTTCGATTATGATGGATTCTTTAAGTCCTTCAACATCCTTCTCTCCCCTCCTGATGATGAGTTATCGACCAAAATAATATACGATGTCTTAAACACACCGTCACTAGACTTGACAACATCAGGTTCACAAGGTGAGTCTTTTAGTCATTCAGGGGGAGTACTGGAGGTAAGTGACCCTTCCTCTGACCATGACGAAGTGGAGAATGTTCAGGTGGATCCGGAGGAATAGGTTCCGGCTAATAAAAGTACACAAGCATCAGATGTTGATGCCTCTAACACTTCGGAACCTCGCACTCCAACGGCTACAGATACTGAACCAGGAATTCATAATCTGGATCAGGAAGAAGTCGTTCCCACCACTCCTGGATCTCGACTAAATGTATATCATCCTCTATACAATGTTATAGGGGATGTACAATCGGGAGTACAGACAAGAAATCAGCTATACTCAGCTGATTATGCCTCAGTCATGGTAAAAGGCTATCTTTACACGATGCTTATCGATGTTTTGTGTTTCAGTTTGAGACAAAATATGTAAGTGAAGCCTTAAACGATGAGGCATGGGTGAGTGCCATGCAGGAAGAACTTCTTCAATTCAAGAAGTTAGGAGTATGGACACTGGTGGATAGACCAAAAGGTGCTAAGGTCATTGGCACTAAACAGGTCTTCAAACGCAAGAAAGATGACCAAGGGGTCATAATCCGAAACAAGGTTCGACTTGTAGATCAAGGATTTTGACAAGTCGAATGCATTGATTACAATGAAGTCTTTGCACCTGTGGCGAGAATGGAAGCAATCCGTATCTTCCTAGCCTATGCATCTTATATGAAGATTAAAGTTTATCAATTACATGTGAAGAGTGCATTCCTTCATGGTGAAATCCAGGAGACAGTGTATGTCAATCAACCCGAAGGATTTGAGGATCCATATCATCGGGACAGAGTTTACAAGCTGGATAAGGCTCTCTAAGGGCTCCACCAAGCCTCAAGAGCATGGTATGAGAAGCTCTTGACTCATCTTGTGAAACACGGCTTTTATAGAGGAGTGATTTATTGTACACTGTTCAACAAAGATGTGAAGGCTGTTGGACCGGTAGACATTCGAGGGTGTTCTTGACGGAAGGAAACAAAACCAAAAACAAGAGACAAACAATAACACGAACTATAATAAAATGGTTTCATTGATAAAACCTAATGATTACAAGCTCGTTACAACATAAGAATCACAACTCTTGCCAGGGGAGATCGAGCATGATCTCCCTTCTCATCCGGCAGCCCCTTCGCCCCGGGCACAATCCTTACCTCTCTATACCATGAAACTGGTATTTATAGGCCTCAACCCATATTAGATGTGACTGGACCCATTCATGCGATTGGACCATGCGTATGGTTCAATCTTATGACCGGACCATGCATATGGTTCAATCGTACGACTGGACCATACTTATGGTCCAGTCTTACGAATGGCCCAATTGCATCTCTCAGTCGCACGACTGGTCCATAAGCATGGCTCAGTCGTATTACATTAAGCCTAGACTATTTGACAAGGGATGGACACACTATATATGACAATATATGCTCCAACAAAAGAAAAAGATGATGACTTACTGCTAGTACAGATTTATGTTGATGACATAATCTTTGTTTCCAAAAATGAAGAATATGTAAAGAATTTGAAGCAGTAATGAAAGCTGAATTTGAGATGAGTGTCATGGGAGAGATGAACTTCTTTCTCGGGTTACAGGTGGATCAGACACAAAAAGGGAATATTTCTACATCAGATCAAGTTTGTAGGCTATATCCTCAGTCGGTTTGATATGGAGAATGCTTCAGCAGCTAGGACTCCACTTGCTACAAACCATGCCGTGGCACCCGACAAAAATGGTGATCTGGGGATGCCACCATGTACCGAGGAATGATTGGATCCCTCATGTACCTCATAGCCTCACGACCTGATATCATGTACGCGACGTGTCTCTGCTCCAGATATCATTCAAAACTGAAAGTCAACCATCTTATAGGAGTTAAACGGATTTTCCGTTATCTGAAGGGTACTCCAACACTCGGGTTGTGGTATCCTCATGAGCATGATTTTGAGCTTACAACGTATAGTGACTCGGATTATGGCGGCTGCAAAATGAACTACAAGTCAACATCTGTAGGATGTCAATATTTTAGGAGAAGATTAGTCACCTGGCAGTGTAGAAGCAGACATCGGTTGCTCTGTCAACTTGTGAAGCTGAATACGTTGCTGCTGCAAGTTGCTGCTCACAGATCATTTGGATTCAACAGCAAATGCGGGACTACAGTTTGCAATTCTCTAACACTCCTATCCATGTTGATAATTCTGTTGCTATAGCCGTAACAAAAAATCCAGTCCAACATCCTAAAAGTAAACACATCGAGATTAAATATCACTTTATACGTGATTGTTTTGAATAAAAATTAATCGATGTGGTTAAAATAAATACGGATTTTCAACGCGCCGACCTCTACACAAAAGCTTTTGATAAACTGAGGTTCTTATATCTATAGAGGTTAATGGCGTGAAAAAGAAAAGTGTTGTGATCACATAGGATGTAAATGCTTAGTCCGACAATTTTTTCTTTTCTTTTATTTTTCGTATTTTATTTTCCTATTTCTATAAAATCCAAAAACTCAAAAAAAAATTTGGTTTTAAATTTTAGGGGGAGAATAGGTTAGATTAGTATTAAATTAGTCGTTTTATTTAATTACTTAAAAAAACAAGAAGGAGGACAACTTAGCTAAAAGGAAAGAAATCAAATCTGTGGTACTGATTCAATGTATTTGGAAAACGATAGTACACAGAGAACAAATTATTTGGGACTTCAAAAAGTTTAACTAATTAAGATGCAAAAGTCAAAGTTTAAGTTTGAAATGTCTAAGCAAAATAAAAGGAAAAATGATAGTAAAACTAGTAGGCTACCAAGGTAACATAGAGAAAATAGACCTAGAGGCTACTAGTTCATTATATGATGTGTCAGTAGATTCAACACAATAGACAAGTAGACTTTATTGGTGGTTTCAAGCTCAAACTAAGTTGTTCAACTTGTTGTGGTTTCCCATCTTATCCTTGGTTAACACAATCAACGTAGTTCCAATAAGGGGTGAAGAGCAAAATAAGCGCCACAATGTGTGCGGACGACCATAAAAATGAGCAAAGCACATGAAAAATGCAAAATGCAATCAAACTAATAACTTATGTTGTTGGTGTGTTATGTGCAAAAACAAAATACATGCTCTAACAAGAAGATAGGTTGTGTGCCTCTCTACTGTGCGATGGCACTGACCTGAGGATAAGTATAACTTAAATATTCTAGAATTCATTGTTGTTTGCACCTCTCTGCTGTGCGATGGCACTGACCTGAAGCTTGGCATCTCTTTGAAAGCTCTTAGAATAGTCTCTTCTTGAAATATACCCGTAGACCGCTCAAAAGTCTCCTGAGGAACGTTGATTACCATATAAGCGTGGGATCCACAAATGCTTGTTAAAATAATAAACCTGAATTCATCACCAATGTGTGTCAAAAATCTGTGTATGGATTTAAGAGGGAAAGTATACTGACAATCATCGTGAGTTGTAGTTCTTGAAAGTCAATAACATTGTGTGCATCTTGTGGCTCTAGTATGATTTCCTAACATTGCTATTGACTATCGGTGAAAACAAGGATCTAGCATCAAAATTGTTTATCAAAATATCTCAAGTGATTCTGATATACCTGTATGATTCCAAAATGAATCATACCAGAAATGATAAACTAGAATTAAAGTTATGCCGTTCAGGAAGTAAAATCAACTAGAATTACTCTATATAGGTTTAAAATCTATCTCAAATCAAAAATACAAAAATATGTCTTAATTTTGTTTTTAAATTTTCTAGTTGTTTTGTTCATTAATTTTTTAGTCACTTAGTAGTAATTGGCGGACTATGCATTGGAATTCAATCTATGATTCACTTACTTAAAAGAGGCCACGTCTGAGGTGACCAGTCGGGTTTTAAATTAAAAGAAGTCACGTCTGAGGTGAAACATTCAGTTTTAAGTAAAAGGATCACGTTTGAGGTGATCAACAGTTTTTCAAATTAAAGAGGTCATGTCTGAAATGATCACTGGTCATAACATCTTATCGTTTGTTAATAGGTTAAGTGGTTGAAAGTGCAAAAGGTCAAATTCATAAGTTAGAGTCATTCGCACGACTGGACCATAAGTATGGACTAGTCACACGAATGGAGCATGAGTATGAACCATTCGCACGATTGGATCATGAGTATGAACCAATCGCACGAATGGAGGTGACCGACTGAATCAGTCGTACGACTGAACCCTATTCGTACGAATGGAGCAGACCAACTGAGTTAGTCACACGACTAAAACCAAGTCGCACGACTGAATGTGACCGACTGAGCCTCAGTCGCACGAATCAAGAGTGTGAATAGGTTCGGTCACAAATACTTATCACCCCCTAAATCGCACTTAAATCGCACGAAAGTAAGGTTACTCTGCCCGAATTTGGTATCCGTGATTTAGCTTCCTGTTTGTGACACTAACGATTAAGCTTTGTTTCTACAGGTAATGCGAGACTAAATTCGACCTAAATGCTCAGTTTAATCAATCCCTAATGACCAATTGGTGAATACTAAATCGAGACAAAACCTCATAATAAACCACTAACACAGACTTAATCATCGATTTAATTAGTACTAAGAGTTATTTTGATTGATTGCGAGTCAAATTACTCTAACCTAAACGTTTAACATCAAGTATAGACCAAGAACCAATTCTACAGTACCGTTCAGAGACATATGCGAATAGACACACTGATGAAATCCAATTGCACGATTGAAATCGGCAAATGACTCAATCGCACGAATGGAAGATGAGTATGAATTCAGTCGCACGACTGGTTCAGCCGCATAAAACAGCATACGACTCAGCTAAGTCACAGGCTCATTCGCACGACTGAGCTCATTCGCACAACTAAGACTCAGTCGTACTGTCTATTCGCACAACATAATAGAATGATTCAAGTCCATTAATTCAAATGTCACTCACTAACACAAACTCTACCATTTATTTATCTTGTGTAACAAAAACATGGCAAGTAGATGGACTATGAACACAAAGCATAACCTTGTGCGCATCTTGACATCCCTCCCGGAATGCTTCTGATTTTGTTGGGATTATTGCCTTCCTACGGAGATCGAGGATCTTCAAGGCCATATCTACCCCGTGCACACCAGATCAAGTACTTAGCCCATGTGATGCTCAAGTGCATAGCCTCAAGGAAGGGAGGCTTTGATGAGATGTCTGATCAAATCCAAAATTCTTATGTGGCTCTGGTACTGAATCATCCATTCAGCTTCTCATGGATGATCTTCACTTACTGGGTCGAGAATATAGAGGCCAAAAGCAAGGAAGGCTTTTGTATGTACCCTCGATTCCTTCAGATAATTATAGACCAGAAGCTTCCTTCACTGCCTAAGGAGAGTCATGATGTAGTCACACTTGAGGTCATGGATGACACCACCCTCGAGAGGATGAAGGTATACCGGGGCAAGCAGGTGAAGCCCCCGGTACAAAGATTGTTCAGGCATCTGGCCTGGGAGGATTATGTGATGCCAGCTAGGAGGAAGTGGCATCACGATAACAGTGACTCAGATTCTGATCCTATTGCTCTAGCATCCGATGACTCTGATGATGACGACCACAGTGATGGTCAAGGAGGTGATGGTCTGAGTGGCTCCGAGCCAGCTCCAATCCACCCCACTTCCAGCTGGATGAGGAGGAGTCGGACAAGGAGCCATTGGTACGGACGGTGGAAAGCCGGGTCGTAGCCACTGAGAGAGGGCTTAGGGCGGTTGGTGGAAGCCAGGTTAAGTTCGGGGATGCTGGTACTGCTGATAATGTTCCATCTTACACCCCGGACCAGCCCAGCAGCCAAGGGGGAGCCTCTATCTCTAAGGGCTCCAGAAAGAAGAGGATGGCTCACCCTTATGGCAAAAAGGGTAAGAGGCCAGATTACTTAACACCATCCACTACCACCACCACAACCACCACTACTACCACAACCACCACCACATCTCCACATCCACCACAACACCACAACACCACCACTACCACACCCCCTACCACTACTACCAAACTCCTAACCACCACTACTACAGCCACCATTCACCATCCACTCCTATCCCACCACCCATATTTGCAACATCCACCACTACCACCACCAACCACTAACTAGGTCTATCAACCCACACTACCTTCACCACAGGACCCACTCTACCCTTCATTAGGGTAGAGGAATAGCTAGCAGCACTAAATCGGATGGTGCTAAAGCTGTTAGCTGCTGATGAGCAAAGAGCAACACAGCTAAGTCAGCTTGTGGAGCTCAATGCTGCTCAAACATAGCAGATTTCCCAACTCCAAGAGCAAAATGATCAATCAGTTAAGAGGATTGAGGAGTTGGAGGCATAGAATAAGAAGATCATGCTCAGACTGAAAGGATCAAAACATGAGCCTCTAAAGATAAAGGAAGGTGATGGTGATGATGGTCATGATGATAATGATGGTGAAGATGATGAGTCTGATGATGAAGATGACAGTGATGATGAAGAGTTAAGGGGAAAGAAGAGAGGAGATGACGATGAAGAAGGTGATGCAGTTGCATCAGCCTCAGCTCAAGGTCAAATAAAGAAGGACAAGAGAGCACAAGACCAAGGAGCATCATCCTCAGCCCCTGCTGTTGAAGAGTTGACTGATAAATACAAAAGTAATGACTAGATGTTTATGTATTTGAAAAACTTTTGTACTTGAATCTTGTATTATAGTTTTGTAATCAATGTTTATATATATTTATCTAATGTTTAAATGTCTTGATTGAACACTAATGGTTGATGTGTTACAGTTTAAATCAGCAGATCAAACATCTCAGCAGATGTATATGATTGCTGCTCCCCTTCAGCAAATCAAGTCTCAATTCACAATGATTCTTGATTTGCAAGAAATTGTGAGAGGTCGGTGAGCTACACTCCCGAAGAAGGAGAATCATACACAACCTGATTGATGAGCAATTTACAGAGATGTTCAGGCTAAATCCAGATGAGTTGGTCAAAGATGCACCTACTTTTGATGTGACAAGTGACGATGAGCTAAACGACGTAGATGAATATAGATTGAGGATGTCATAGCTGAAACACTATCCAAAGTACACTAACCGAGAGGGCAATGCAATCCCCGATTTGGGTGACACTCTCGATATTGCTACATTCAACAAATTGGATGAGATGGAAAAGGAAACAGAAAAGAATGAAAGCCAAGCCCAAGCCTCGGACGCTGATGTTGATAAAAAGAAGCTAAATGGGCAGCTTGTTTTGTTGAGATACGAGCCCAACGCACTGTTCAAAAGCCAAATGCTTACATCAAGCTCTACAAGGTCAAGAAACATCTAAAGGTGTCGGGCAAGATACTACATGGGCATATTTTGAAGATATTAATGTCTATACTGTTAAGAGGGAGAATGGAATAGAGTACTTCAGATTCCCACTTGATCTGAAGACTCTCCCTGGTTTTAAGCTCAACCAGCTGGCACGCTTAAACTTGTTATATGCTGATCCTAGAAAAATGTCAGGCTGGTTTGAGCTGCCCTAAAAAAGGAATACCACACCAGATGGGTTACCTTTAGGCCTCAACAACTAAAGAGGTACATCCGAAGGTCTGAAATGGATCCTATTTCTGGAAAGCCTAAGGTGGTGCTGAAGTGGAGTCCACCACGCACAATGTCCAAGATTCCCTTACGGGAAATGCCACAGGACTTCACTCCACACTTCAAATAGTGGTATTATGATTGGAGAACAGGCGAAGCGGTCGTAGTTCTATAGAGAGAGAGCAAAATGGAAACTATCCTGGTGTTCCACCCTATGTGGCTAACCAACTTGTCTGCAGACGATGTCTATACATTATACAAGTGGCCACTATTCTGTAACGCGCAAGATATAGTACAAGCCCTCCAGTTCCCAAACGTTATATGACTCTGTTTTGCATTTGAGATACATGCAGAGTTACTAGAGAGGAGAAGTACAAGAGATTTCTTGAGCTAATGAAGAATGTCAGACACTAATGTAAACTAGGTTCAAGGGGGAGTCTGTTGATACATATGTACCTAGTTTAGGAGCTTAATGTAAAATGTCTGTCATGTCTTACATATATGTAATGAATGAGTTGAATGAAATACAATATGTGATTGATGCTTATAATCTTTAATGTTTCATTGTTTATGTGTAATAAAGCGTATTGAACTAACTATATAGTTTTGAGGTTATTGTACATAGTTCTAAGTCAATAATGATTGAGAAATGTGTTCAAACTTAATCGTATGAAGTCTTCATGTGAATGGACCATACGCATGAATACTTCATGCTAATGGGCTAGTCGCACGACTGAACCACGAGACTGGATCTGTCGCACGATTGAGACAAAAGATTGGCTCAACCACACGACTGAACCTTCAGTCGTGCGTATGAATCAATCACATGATTCAGTCGCAGGACTGAACCATGCTAATGGTTCAGTCATACGATTGACAAACCCTAACCTATAAATACCACCTAATTCATGGAAAAACAGAACACTTGAAGAATTTCGACTCATATTCGTACCCTAGCAATCCAAAGACTCAGAGAGCCTTTTCCAACTTCATAGTTCGCAGTTGATCTTGTTCTACTCATTCTTAACGTTTCTTTAATCGTTAGATTGATCTGAACTGCGTTCTCACTGATTGGATCGATAATCAAATAGGATTCCACACTATTTTCTTTGGCTTCATGCATTATCAGTTAGTACTCCGTACGTACATGGTCCTAACAGATTTTAAAATATTTAAAGACTCAATATTGAATTTAATCTCCATATTGTAGTCCTGATATAATTTGACCTTAGCAACACAAGCTAGAGTACAAAGATTTTCATATACCTTGCTCTGATCTATTCCTGCCATGAGTGCTTAAGCAGGAGTCACATCTTGTACCATGAAGCTCCAGTCAACTTCTTAAGCTACAACTGCTGTTTCAGTTGACCTTCGAGGGACTTAGGTGTAAAGGCTTGTGAAGAGGCATGAGAGGTTCTTGGATTTAACTTGAGAGCCTTGCATTCCCTAGCAAAATGACCAAGTTGGTTACAGTTGTAACACTTTTCCTTGGTTTTATCAAACCCAAACTTGTTGATAGCTGGGTTTTGAGGGAACTATCTTCCAATTCTTTTGAAGAACTTCTTTGCTCTTAAGTGTAACACCCGGCTATTTTTAGACAAGAAAGAAGATTAAGTGAAGAAAAAGAAGGAAAACAAATAAAACCCAAGTCTTGGGGTAAAAAGTGTCCAAAAGGACAAAATGTTTGAAAAGTGGGTGTAAAAGGTGGTATGGCCGCCCATATGTCACATACACCATTGATCTTCAGGTTTTAGAGAGAGAAAGAGCAGCAAATTCTCGGTTTTGAAGGAAGAACAAGAAAGCATTCGAATTCAAGGTAAGAATTCATGCTTTTATGGTGTTCTTGACTGGTCTTATCCTCGGGTTTTAGGGAGAGAATTGATGATTTGTTTGATCAGCTCCAGGGTGCCAGTTGGTTTTCAAGGACAGACCTCCGATCTAGTTATCATCAGTTGAAGGTGAAGGAGTCGGATATCCCTAAAACAGCTTTTCGTACGCGCTACGGTCACTACGAGTTTCTTGTCATGTCTTTTGGTTTGACCAACGCGCCAGCTTCTTTTATGGATCTGATAAACCGTGTGTGTTGGCCTATGTTGGATAAATCCGTGATCGTGTTTATTGATGATATCCTGGTTTATTCGAAGAGCGAGATTGAGCATGCCGGTCACATTCGGGAGGTTCTGGAGACGTTGAGGAGGGAGAAGTTGTATGCAAAATTCTCCAAGTGCGCATTCTGGTTGCGCGAAGTTCAGTTCTTGGGTCATGTGGTAAACCCCGAGGGGATCATGGTGGACCCGGCAAAGGTGGAGGCAGTGATGCAATGGAAATCTCCAAAGACACCATCCGAGAATCGCAGTTTCTTGGGTTTGGCGGTTACTACAGGAGATTCATTCAAGACTTCTCCAACATCGCTTCTCCACTAACCAAGTTGACCCGAAAAGATGTGAACTTCGTATGGGGTCAAGCTCAAGAGAAGGCGTTTGAAGAATTGAAGGCGAGGTTGACTCAAGCTCTTGTTCTGTCATTACCCGATAGGAGCAAAGATCTGGTAGTTTATTTTGATGCTTCCTACTTGGGTTTGGGGTGCGTGTTAATGCAGAGAGGGAAGGTTATAGCCTATGCATCCCAACAGTTGAAGATTCATGAGGCCAGCTACCTCCTCATGACTTGGAGCTAGTAGCCATGGTCTTGCACTAAAGATTTGGAGGCACTATCTTTACGGGACGAAGTGCACCTTTTTCACTGACCACAAGAGCCTGAAGTACTTCTTCGAGCAAAAAGATCTGAACATGAGGTAGAGGACGTGCTTGGAGCTTATAAAGGATTATGATTGTGAGATCCATTACCATTCGGGCAAGGCCAATGTGGTGGCGGAGGCCCTTAGCCGAAAAGAGAGGCCTGAGCCGATTCGGGTGAAAGCATATCAGCTGATCATGACCTCTGATGTGATGAAACAAGTCAAAGAGTTTCAGGATGAGGCATTGAAAGAAGACCATCTTAACTCTAAGAGAATGAGAGGTCTGGTCGCAGAATTGGGTGAAAACACGTTTGGTGTTAGAACTCGATTTGGGAGAATGTGGATCCTCGTTTTGGGGATCTACGGGTGAAGATAACTGATGAGGTTCACAAGACTCGATACTCCATTCATTCTGGTGCCACAAAGATGTATCAAGATATGAAGAAAGATTATTGGTGGCTGGGTATGAAGCGTGATGTGGTGGGGTGTGTGAGTAAGTGCCTTACTTGCTTGCAAGTGAAGGCCGAGCATCAAAAGCCTTATGGGAAGATACAACCTTGGATATACCGGAATGGAAGTGGGAGCAAATCACCATGGATTTCATTACGAAGCTGCCACGTACTCCGAAAGGGTACGATTCCATATGGGTGAATGTGGACCGTCTGATGAAAAGTGCTCACTTCCTACCGATCCACGAGACATATTCATCTGAGAGGTTGGCTGATCTGTTCATTAAGGAGGTTGTAACTCCTCACGGTGTGCCGGTGTCTATTGTGTCCGATCGTTACACCCGGTTTACATCTAAATTCTGGAAGAAATTCCACGATGTAATAGGGACGAGGTTACATATTAGCATGGCTTATCATCCCCAAACTGATGGTCAGTTAGAGAGGACCATTCAGACGTTGGAGGACATGCTTCGGGCATATGTGATTGATTTTGGTGGAAGTTGGGATGACCACCTACCATTAGCAGAATTCTTGTACAACAACAGTTATCATGCCAGCATTGGTATGCCAGCTTACGAGATGCTATACGGTAGGAGATGCAGAACACCCGTCTGTTAGGGTGATATTGGTCAAAAAGAGTTAGGGAGCGTCGAGGTAATCGAGGCTACGACTAAGAAGCTTGAGAAGGTCAAGGCCTTCATGAAGGCAGCCAAAGATAGACAGAATTCGTATGTCGATAAACGGCGTAGACCGATTGAGTTCCAGGTGGGTGACCGGGTTATGTTGAAGGTCTCACCTTGGAAGGGTATCATTCGTTTCCGAAAGCAGGGCAAGTTGAGCCCGAGATACATAGGCCCTTTCCGAATCATTGCTCGAGTAGGAGAGGTAGCCTATAGATTAGAGTTACTCGACGAGTTAAGTGGAATTCATCTGAAATTCGATGTATCTCATTTGAGAAAGTGCTTAGCTGATGAAGACAGGATTGTTCCATTGGAGGATATCGAAGTAGACAATTGACTTAATTATGAGGAGCAACCAGTGGCAATCATTGATCGGAAGGAAAAGAGCCTGAGGATAAAGTGGTTCCCCTTGTGCGTGTACAGTGGAAGCACAGGAAGGGATCTGAGTCTACGTGGGAGACTAAAGAAGAGATGAGACAGCATTACCCACAATTCTTTGAGGAATAACAGGTTTCAAGGACGAAACCTATTTAAGGGGGGGGACTTGTAACACCTGGCTATTTTTAGACAAGAAAGAAGATTAAGTGAAGAAAAAGAAGGAAAAGAAATAAAACCCAAGTCTAGGGGTAAAAAGTGTCCAAAAGGACAAAATGTTTGAAAAGTGGGTGTAAAAGATGGTATGGCGGCCCATATATCACATACACCACTGATCTTCGGGTTTTAGAGAGAGAAGAGTAGCAAATTCTTGGTTTTGAAGGAAGAACAAAAAAGAATTCGAATTCAAGGTAAGAATTCATGCTTTTATGGTGTTCTTGACTGGTCTTATCCTCGAGTTTATGCTTATGTGTATGTGTTCGGGTATGTTTTTTTGTGGGTCTTATACTCAAGAGCTGCAAAGGTGAGTTCTAGGACCCCTCTTTTACCTGTTTTAACTAATTTTGGGGCTGGAATTGCCTGAATGTATGTTTTTATTAACTGGGTTTCAGACCCGCATGTTTGAAAGTGTGTATGATGATGTCATGTTATGATGTGTGATTATGTTCATGTTTGCTGATGTATGATGATGTTTCTAAGATTTAGAATGTATGATGTAAGCTTAGAACATGATGAATGGTGAATTGAAATCTGATGTTTAAGGATCATATGTTAAGTTTTAGAATCTGCATAAGTGATGAAACAGGCCAATGCGGATGAACAAAGTAAGTCAATGCCGATGAGGTCAATGCGGATGAGCATTGACTAAGTATGGAAATGCGGATGAGCAAAGCTGATGAGGTCAATGCGGATGAGCATGACTAAGTATGGAAATGCGGATGAGTAAGGTAAGTCAATATGGATGAGGTCAATGCGGATGAGCATGGACTAAGTATGGAAATGCGGATGAGCAAAGTATGTCAATACGGATGAGGTTAATGCGGATGAGCGTTGACTAAGTATGGAAATGCGGATGAGCAAAGTAAGTCAATGCGAATGAAGTGAGTCAATGCGAATGAAGTGAGTCAATGTGGATGAAATCAATGCGTATGAACATTGACTGAGCATATGAAATGCGGATGAGTTGGGCAAATGCGGATGACAAATGCGAATGAAGCAAATTAAATGCGGATGAAGTAAATCCAATGCGGATGAACAATAACGCCAATGTAAATGAACTATAGCAAATGCGGATGAACTATAGCAAATGCGGATGAACACTTAGAAAAATTCTGACTTTTGGGGGAGAAAAAGGAGTAATGTAGGCTTTGACCTAGGAGATTCCTGGGGTTATGTAAGTTGACTTTTGGGATCATAGATGGTATGATGGGCATGTAATGATATGTGCTTGATGCTTATGATGATGATGATGATGATGTTGCATGGTTGTGCATGATGTATGTTATGTATGTATGATGCCCTGCATGATGATGTATGAATGATATGTTTATGTTCCTTATGATGTATGATTATCTTTTCTATGACTTTACGTGTTATGATAATGAATGAACCGAAGTATTATGTAACTTAAAGTGAACAATAATGAAAGAGGAACATGATGAATGAATGCATGCATTAACAAACGAATGAATGTAAGAAGGCTTGTAAGCAAATGTATGGAGGTGCACACCCATGGCAGGTGTTAGCTCAACGGTATGCGGGTTAGCTACCCCAAAGGATGCACATTGGGGTCCAATCCTTGTGACTGACCATATGAATGGGATCCTTGCCGCTTGCCCTAGGTACTAGAGTCAGCTTCGTGCACAATGTTTGAGGTCTATGAATGACCTCAGGCCCAGTTACCCGCTTTGTGCACAATGTTCGAGGTATAGCATATTGATCCAAAATGAAAGAGAAAGATAAATGGTGAATGTACTTACCCTAGGTACTGGAGTCAGCTTCGTGCATAATGTTCGAGGTCTATGAATGACCTCAGGCCTAGTTACCCGCTTTATGCACAATGTTCGGGGTATTGCATATGGCATTGATCCGGAATGAAAGAGAAGATAAATGGTGAATGTACTTACCCTAGGTACTAGAGTCAGCTTCGTGCACAATGTTTGAGGTCTATGAATGCCCTCAGGCCCAATTACCTGCTTCGTGCACAATGTTCGAGGTAATGTACATGTCAATGGAATTAATGAATGAACGAATGAAAGTTAACAAATGAATGATGAAGATAATAATGATATTATCTATGTGTATGTATGATGTATGATCAAGAGCGAATATAAAGTATAGTATGAATTTGAAAGAAAAGTATGTTTTATTATAAAACTAGAACTCACTCAGCATAGCTGACTTTTATGCATTTTCCAGTTGGCAGGTGAGCATTGCTGAGGATGGCACGAAGCAGCTACTTGACATGTTGAATTGCATTCTTTTGTTAATGTTTTTGCATTTTAATGTGAACGAATGATGTTTTGAAATGAACACTTGTATTAGCTTGCAAAAGCATTTGTAATAATACGAAAAGTTATTTTTATGTTTCCGCTGCAATGTTTTATGAATGACTATATGTAAAGTATATGTTTTATGTGCGATGATTTACCAGCTGTAAGCGTCCTGGAAATGGGGCTTTACAAGGTGGTATCAGAGCCAAAGTTTAAGTGAAGTGGGTAAATTTTCAAAAAAAACCTTAACTAAAACTAAGAATGGGACGGAAGGGAAAGGGATGCCAATCTGAGTAGCTGCGTGCCATCAGGTATTTTCGTAAAGTTAACCGATATTATGTGCGCATGGTATGTGGTTATGTGTTGTATGTAGATTTAAATACTGATGTAGTCAAGACAGGTAATGCTTGGGGTATGAAGAGTAAAGTAAGTGGCTAATCACAACTGGCCACTATAATTAGGGACTTACTATACTTGACATAAACTAAGTTGTTCCTTTGAATGACCATATTAGTGTTTAAATCTTTTAGTGTGAGTTAGAGGATGGCAGGTGGTAGATCATCTAAACGTCGTGTGGTGGCGGACATGGTGCTGAACCACGGGTTACGAGAGGAAGGCCTAGGGCCGAAAGGTGGTTCCTGAAGAACCAGAAACCCCTCATCCGGAGGGCGGAGATGAGAGTGCTAATTTGAGAGCCTCAGTGAAGGAGGCAGTTGTGGAAGAAGTGCATCAAGTCATGCAAACATCCTACCGTCTGTGGGTGACCGAAGTAATAAGGCAATTAGAGAGGGGGAGAGAAGGGAAAGGAGTGGACCTACGGCGAAAGAAGACGCCCGAGACTGACGTTCTGTCTGATGATGAAGAAGAAGAGGAAGAAGCAGAGCCTATGCGGGAGGCAGTATGAGGCTGTAACTACGGGGTATTCATGAGATGCAAGCCTGCTACTTTTGATGGAAACGGCACTGCCGCTGCTGCTCCCGGTGGGTGAGGAAATGGAGGCTGTACTTGATATCAGCGAGTGCCGAGAGGACCAGAAAGTTAAGTTCGCTGCCCACTCTTTTGTGGACTACGCTCTATCTGGTGGACAATATTGTCCAGCTGAAGGCAGCAGGGCCATTGGAAGAATAAGGTGGTCCGAATTGAGAAGTTGGTGATTGGGACTTTTTGTCCTCACCGGAAATAGACAAGGTTGAGAGGGATTTTTGCAATTTGAGGCGGGAACGATGACACACCAAGAGTACACCACAAAGTACAATGAAATGGCATGTCTGGTGCCAGATCAGGTGACACCTCTATCTCGAAAGATCAAGAGTAATATTTAGGGTTTGCCGACGGATATTCGCAGGCACATGATCGCCGCCCGACCAAGCATGTTTGGTTAGCGGTGGATCTAGGGAGATTGTATGATGAGAGGACTGTGGTGGTGGTGACTGAAGGTAGTCAAAAGGGTGGAGGTGATAGAAACTGGAATGGAAAGAGCTTTGGTCGGGTGGTACCTCGACGAGTAACAAAAGGCTCGAGTGGATGGTCGTCGTGTGGTCACATCAAGTGCGGGGTTGAAAAAGTGTGGCAAGTGTGGGAATGAGCACGGTGGCAAGTGTAGATGGGGGTTGAATGTTTGTTTCAAGTGTGAGAAGTTTGGTCATATGGCTAGAGACTGTTGAGGTATGAAGTGTTCCAACTGCGGCGAAGTGGTCATATGAGTAGGAATTGTAAAGCCAAGAGTTGAGGTTTTCTGGGGTGAAGAAAACTAGAGGTGAAGGATCAAGGGCGAGCGCCAGGGCATTCATGATGACACAGGAGGAGGCTAGGACGGACCCTGATGTTGCGTCTGGTATGTTTCTGGTGAACCAACTTTAGCTTCTGTGCTATTTGATTCTGGTGCTAGTAAGAGTTTTATTTCTGCTGCTTTATGTGCTAAGTTGCCTGTTAGTAGTAGACGTATTGATGCGCCCTTCGATGTAGAAACTGCCATAGGTAAGTCTACCAGGATTTCTAAGATGTTAGAGGGATGTGATATGGAGCTAGAAGGTCATAAGTTTCCTGTTAGACCGTTCGTGATGACTTTAGGTGGTTTTGATTTGGTTCTTGGATGGATTGGTTAGCGGACCACAAGGCGAACATTGTGTGTCGCAAGAAGATGATTCAGCTATTAGCGTCTGACGGAAGTTCGGTAACTGTTTACGGGGATCGAGTCACGACGATCCCGAAAGTGATCTCAATGGTGATGGCGGGAAAGTGTATAGGTGTGGATGTAGCACCTATTTGCCTTACGTAAAGGAAATGGATACGCTAACACCACAACTGTCTGATGTACCGGTTGTGTGTGACTTTCCAGACGTGTTCCTAGAAGACCTACTAGGAGTGCCACCTGGCAAAGAGATTGAATTTCAGATTGATTTGATACCGGGTGCCCAACCTGTTGCCAAGGCACCGTATTGGTTAGCTCCGATGGAGATGAAGGAGCTGATGGAGCAGTTGCAAGAGTTGCTTGATAAGGGGTTCATCAGACCGAGTATCTCTCCTTGAGGTGCTCCGGTCTTGTTTGTGAAGAAGAAAGACGGTAGTATGAGGATGTGTATTGACTACCGTGAGCTGAATAAGTTGACAGTGAAGTACTACTACCCCTTACCGAGAATTGATGATTTGTTTGATCAGCTCCAGGTGCCAGTTGGTTTTTCAAGGATAGACCTTCGATCTATCTGGTTATCATTTGAAGGTGAAGGAGTCGGATATCCCTAAAATAGCTTTTCGTATGCGCTACGGTCACTACGAGTTTCTTGTCATGTCTTTTGGTTTGACCAACGCGCCAGCTTCTTTTATGGATCTGATGAACCTGTGTGTCGCTATGTTGGATAAATCTGTGATCGTGTTATT
The DNA here is from genome assembly GCA_025506515.1 of Flaveria trinervia. Lineage (NCBI taxonomy): Eukaryota > Viridiplantae > Streptophyta > Magnoliopsida > Asterales > Asteraceae > Flaveria > Flaveria trinervia. The sequence continues at coordinate 76,447,457 of CM046442.1, read as the reverse complement.
GATGATATCCTGGTTTATTCGAAGAGCGAGATTGAGCATGCCGGTCACATTCAGGAGGTTCTGGAGACGCTGAGAAGGGAGAAGTTGTATGCAAAATTCTCCAAGTGCGTATTCTGGTTGCGCGAAGTTCAGTTCTTGGGTCATGTGGTAAACCCCGAGGGGATCATGGTGGACCCGACTAAGGTCGATGCAGTGATGCAATGGAAATCTCCAAAGACGCCATCCGAGATTCGTAGTTTCTTGGGTTTGGTGGGTTACTACAGGAGATTCATTCAAGACTTCTCCAACATCGCTTCTCCACTAACCAAGTTGACCTAAAAAGATGTGAAGTTCGTATGGGGTCAAGCTCAAAAGAAGGCGTTTGAAGAATTGAAGGCGAGGTTGACTCAAGCTCCTGTTCTGTTATTACCCGATAGGAGCAAGATCTGGTGGTTTATTCTGATGCTTCCTACTCGGGTTTTGGGTGCGTGTTAATGCAGAGAGGGAAGGTATAGCCTATGCGTCCCAACAGTTGAAGGTTCATGAGGCCAACTACCCTCCTCATGACTTGGAGCTAGCAGCCATGGTATTTGCACTAAAGATTTGGATGTACTATCTTTACGGACGAAGTGCACCCTTTTCACTGACCACAAGAGCCTTAAGTACTTCTTCGAGCAAAAAGATCTGAACATGAGGCAGAGGATGTGCTTGGAGCTTATAAAGGATTATGATTGTGAGATCCATTACCATCCGGGCAAGGCCAATGTGGTGGTAGATTCCCTTAGCTGAAAAGAGAGGCCTGAGCCGATTCGGGTGAAGCATATCAGCTAATCATGACCTCTCATGTGATGAAGCAAGTCAAAGAGTTTTAGGATGAGGCACTGAAAGAAGACCATCTTAACTCTAAGAGAATGAGAGGTCTGGTCGCAGAATTGGGTGAAAACACGTTTGGTGTTAGAACTTGATTTGGGAGAATGTGGATTCCTCATTTTGGGGATCTACGGGTGAAGATAATTGTTGAGGTTCACAAGACTCGATACTCCATTCATCCTGGTGCCACAAAGATGTATCAAGATATGAAGAAATATTATTGGTGGCTGGGTATGAAGCGTGACGTGGTGAGGTATGTGAGTAACTGCCTTACTTGCTTACAAGTGAAGGCCGAGCATCAAAAGCTGTCTGGGAAGATCCAACCTTTGGATATACCCAAATGGAAGTGGGAGCACATCACCATGGATTTCATTACGAACCTGCCACGTACTCCGAAAGGGTACGATGCCATATGGGTGAATGTGGACCGTCTGACGAAGAGTGCTCACTTCCTACCGATTCGCGAGACATATTAATCTGAGAGGTTAGCTGATCTGTTCATCAAGGAGGTTGTAACTCGTCACGGTGTGCCCGTGTCTATTGTGTCCGATCGTTACACCCGGTTTACATCTAAATTCTGGAAGAAATTCCATGACGTAATGGGGACGAGGTTACACATTAGCATGGCTTATCATCCCCAAACTAATGGTCAGTGAGAGAGGACCATTCAAACGTTGGAGGACATGCTTCGGGCATGTGTGATTGATTTTGGTGGAAGTTGGGATGACCACCTACCGTTAGCCGAATTCTCGTACAACAACAGTTATCATGCCAGCATTGGTATGCCACTTACGAGATGCTATACGGTAGGAGATGCAAAACACCCGTCTGTTGGGGTGATATTGGTCAAAAAGAGTTAGGGAGCATCGAGGTAATCGAGGCTACGACTGAGAAGCTTGAGAAGATCAAGGCCTTCATGAAGGCAGCCAAAGATAGACAGAAGTCATATGCCGATAAACGACGTAGACTGATTGAGTTCCAGGTGGGTGACCGGGTTTGTTGAAGGTTGAAGGTCTCACCTTGGAAGGGTATCATTCGTTTCCGAAAGCGGGCAAGTTGAGCCTGAGATACATAGGCCCTTTCCGAATCATTGCTCGAGTAGAGAGGTAGCCTATAGATTAGAGTTACCCGATGAGTTAAGTGGAATTCACCTGACATTCGATGTATCTCATTTGAGAAAGTGCTTAGCTGATGAAGACAGGATTGTTCCATTGGAGGATATCGAAGTAGACGAATGACTCAATTATGTGGAGCAATCAGTGGCAATCATTGATCGGAAGGAAAAAAGGCTGAGGAATAAAGTGGTTCCCCTTGTGCGTGTACAGTGGAAGCACAGGAAGGGATCCGAGTCTACGTGGAGACTGAAGAAGAGATAAGACAACATTACCCACAATTCTTTGAGGAATAACAGGTTTCGAGGACGAAACCTATTAAGGGGGTGGACTTGTAACACCCGGCTATTTTAGACAAGAAAGAAGATTAAGTGAAGAAAAAGAAGGAAAACAAATAAAACCCAAGTCTAGGGGTAAAAGGTGTCCACAAGGACAACATTGTTTGAAAAGTGGGTGCAAAAGGCGGTATGGCCGCCCATATGTCACATACACCACTGATCTTCGGGTTTTAGAGAGCGAAAGAGCAGCAAATTCTCGTTTTGAAGGAAGAACAAGAAAGAATTCAAATTCAAGGTAAGAATTCATGCTTTTATGGTGTTCTTGATTGGTCTTATCCTCGGGTTTATGCTTTGTGTGTTTGTGTGTGTTCGGGTATGTTTTTTTGTGGGTTTCTAGGAGGTTGAATTCAATTTGAAAACGAGTTTGGAAAAAGCCATACTCAAGAGCTGCAAAGGTGAGTTCTAGGACCCCTCTTTTACCTGTTTTAAACAATTTTGGGGCTGGAATTGCATGAATGTATGTTTTCATTAACTGGGTTTCGGACCCGCATGTTTGAAAGTGTGTATGATGATGTCATGTTATGATGTGTGATTATGTTCATGTTTGTTGATGTATGATGATGTTTCTAAGATTAGAATGTATGATGTAAGCTTAGAACATGATGAATGGTGGATTGAAATTTGATGTTTGAGGATCATATGTTAAGTTTTAGAATCTGGTATAAGTGATGAAACAGGCCAATACGGATGAACAAAGTAAGTCAATGCCGATGAGGTCAATGCGGATGAGCATTGACTAAGTATGGAAATGCGGATGAGCAAGGTAAGTCAATGCGGATGAGGTCAATGCGGATGAGCAACTAGTATGGAATGCGGATGAGCAAGATAAGTCAATGCGGATGAGGTCAATGCGGATGAGCATTGACTAAGTTTGGAAATGCGGATAAGCAAAGTATGTCAGTACGGATGAGGTTAATGTGGATGAGCGTTGACTAAGTCTGGAAATACGGATGAGCAAAGTAAGTCAATGCGGATGAAGTGAGTCAATGAGGATGAAGTCAATGCGGATGAACATTGACTGAGCATATGAAATGCGGATGAGTTGGGCAAATGCGGATGACAAATGCGGATGAAGCAAATTAAATGCGGATGAACTAAATCCAATGCAGATGAACTATAGCAAATGCGGATGAACTATAGCAAATGCGGATGAACACTTACAAAAATTCTGACTTTTGGGAGAAAAAGGAGTAATGTAGGCTTTGACCTAGGTGATTCCCGGGGGTTATGTAAGTTGACTTTTGGGGTCATAGATGGTATGATGGGCATGTAATGATATGTGCTTGATGCTTATGATGATGATGATGATGTTGCATGGTTGTGCTTGATGTATGTTATGTATGTATGATGCCTTACATGATGATGTATGAATATGTTTATGTTCCTTATGATGTATGATTATCTTTCCTATGACTTTACGTGTTATGATAATGAATGAACCAAAGTATTATGTAACGTAAAGTGAAAGATATTGAAAGAGGAACATGATGAATGAAACATTCATTAACGAACGAATGAATGTAAGAAGGCTTGCAAGCAAATGTATGGAGGTGCACACCCATGGCAGGTGTTAGCTCAATGTTGTGCGGGTTAGCTACCCCAATGGATGCACATTGGGGTCCAATCCTTGTGATGACCATATGAATGGGATCCTTGCCACTTGCCCTTGGTACTGGAGTCAGCGTCGTGCACAATGTTCGAGGTCTATGAATTCCTCAGGCCCAGTTACCCGCTTCGTGCACAATGTTCGGGGTATAGCATATGGCATTGATCCGAAATGAAAGAGAAAATATAAATGGTGAATGTACTTACCCTAGGTACTGGAGTCAGGTTCGTGCAGAATGTTCGAGGTCTATGAATGACCTCAGGCCCAGTTACCCGCTTTGTGCATAATGTTCGGGGTATTGCATATGGCATTGATCCGGAATGATAGAGAAAAGATAAATGGTGAATGTACTTACCCTAGGTACTGGAGTCAGCTTCATGCACAATGTTCGAGGTCTATGAATGACCTCAGGCCAGTTACCCGCTTCGTGCATAATGTTCGGGGTAATGTACATGTCACTGGAATTAATGAATGAACGAATGAAAGTTAACGAATGAATGATGAAGATAATTATGATATTATCTATGTGTATCTATGATGTATGATCACGAGCGAATATAAAGTATAGTATGAATTTGAAAGAAAAGTATGTTTTATTTATAAAATAGAACTCACTCAGCAACGCTAACTTTTATGTATTTTCCAGTTGGCAGGTGAGCATTGCTGAGGATGGCACGGAGCAGCTACTTGACATGTTGAATGGCATTCTTTTGTTAATGTTTTTGCGTAATGCGAACGAATGATGTTTTGAAACGAATGCTTTTATTAGCTTGCAAAAGCATTTGTAATAATATGAAAAGTTATTTTTATGTTTCCGCTGCAATGTTTTATGAATGATTAAATGTAAAGTATATGTTTTATGTGCGATGATTTACCAGCTGTAAGCGTCCCGGAAACGGAGCCTTACATGTAGGTAAGTAGAGCCATTTGTTGGACTATGTCCATGTACTCCACATCATTCTGACTGAAGCACTCTAGATCATCAAAGCAGAATTGATGATCACTAGAGTAATCAGATCCTGAGACAAAGGCACAGTTGTCCTAGAAAGAACCTTGCTAAGCTTGATGAGACCTTGTAGTCTTAGGAAATGTGATGTAAGATCCCGAAGAGCAGGATGGCTGCTGAGAGTAAGTCAGGTACTGCTGAGGTTGATTGAGTCCTGAGCATTCAACAACCATTAAAGCGTTGCTAGCAGGAAGGCTTGAGTGTTTGCTCATCGGATGTCCCTTCTTATTTTCCATCTCTACACGGTATCAATCAAGGATGCCGTACAGTTCATTCATGGTGAGGGAGTTCAAATTCTCTGTCCTCTTGATGCAGATACAGTAGAACGTCCACTTATTTGGGAGTGCACTCATGAACTTCTATGAGAGATCTCTCAAGTCAATGGCAACTCCCATAGACTGAAGAGAAGCGATAAGATCCATGTACCTGAAGTATTGCTCGCTTAGGGTCTCTCCAACAATGTAGGTAAAGTTCTCAAACTGTTGTTTGAGTGAATCTTTCTTCAAATCATTGGAGTTAGAATACATCTGAGACAATGCATCAAACAGCTCTTTAGTTGACTTGCAATGCTCAAACCCCACCATGATGGAGTTGGGTATAGCAGTCATAAGAGTAGTCATAGCATTGTGGTCTATGTTCATCATCTTCCGGTCTTCATCAAAGTAGTCTTCAACAACCTTTTTAATCATGGCACCATTCCTCTTGGTGTAGCAACCTTTGGCTTGTAAGGACCAATGAAACCTTCATGCGTCTACTATATTATCTAGAGTTTTCAGGGGTGATGATAGGGGCTTTAGTTGTCACCCCCCGCTAACAGCGGAAACACGGGTTTGCGACGAGACGGAATCGTCATAACACATGGTAAGCGATAGAGATGCAATAATAAAAATGATGACAAGCATGCCATGACGACACCCCGACACAAGGGACTTGTGTCGTGTATAGTCGATGTTCACGACAACATAGCCATATGCATAACAGGATAAACACCCAGTCGCACGACTCAGTCGCACGACATGCCTAGTCGCACGACTCAGTCGCACGATTGACTTAGACGCATGATTCAGTCGCACGACTCACGTCAGTCGCACGGCTCAATCGCATGACAGACCCAGTCGCCCGAACTGTAGAATCGCGATTGTGGTCAGGCTGAGCAGCCCCCGAGCTGCTCTAGCGCGGGTTTTATACCACGAGGACCTCCAGAAACACTCAACAAACATACACAAACATGAAACACAAGCAGAAGACCTCACACGCACCCACCTCGACCTCATGTGCTCGGATGAACCCGAGCACCCGAAACCCTAGAAGACGCAGCAGTAAAACCGAACCAAAAACGGATTGAACAAGGTTGTCTACCTGCTAGGAACGCGTACACACGATGATACCCAAGATTTGGTAGTGAAAACGCGACAAACGTGACGATTCTTGGTGCTAGATCGAGAGAGAAAGTGGAGAAAATGTTGAAGATGAAGAAGATGAAGATGAGGATAAATGGCTGGGAATGGGGTTTATATACCCAGCCCAGGTTTGCAAAATTGCAAGTTTAGTCCCTGCACTTAACCCTCGAGTTTCCCAAAAATTTGTTTCGGTTGATTACGATCTTAAAATGTTCGTTATATTACGTAAAAGCGTGTTTTTAATGGCATTTGATAGCCTAAAATGGTTTTATTAATGACAATGGTCGAAATTAAAAATGATATATTTGGTGGTAATGGTGATGAAATTTTATAAAAGTTTTATGCTTAACACACGTTCTCGAAGGAAGTACAGGCACAAGGGAAAAATAAGCAGACATGATTCCGTAAAGCAGGAGTTCATGAAGAAAAGGAAGATTAATTAAAAATTTTCCATGTTATTTATGTCGTTCGACGGACCTCAAGATGACGGATGTCACAATATCCCCCAGTTGAGAGAGTTTCGTCTCGAAATTCGCTGGAGTTAGGTCCAAGAGTGTCATCCATGAATAAGTGTGGGTATTTGAGTTTCATTTGATCTTCCGTTCCTATGTAAACTCTGGCCCTCGTTTCGAGTTCCACTTACGCGAACAATTGTATTCTACTGCGCTTCAACTGTTTGACTTTACGATCCATGACCTCAATGGGTTCCTTAATAAAATGAAGCTTTTCGTCGATGTGGATATCGTCAATGGGTATGTGAAGTGATTCGTCAGCCAAACACTTCTTGAGGTTCGACACATGGAAAGTATCATATACACCGTTGAGTTCTTGTGGTAACCTTAATCGGTAAGCCACTGGACCAATTCTTTCTGTAATCTCGAGTGGTCCAACATATCTCGGGGCTAACTTCCCTTTCTTTCCAAACCGAACAATCCTTTCCAGGAGAGACCTTGAGTAACACTCGGTCCCCAACGTTGAATTCTAGAGGCTTTCGACGATTGTCGGCGTAGCTCTTTTGGCGATCTCTAGCGGCTTTCAGTCTATCTTTGATTTGGAAGATCTTGTCGGTCGTTTCCTGGATGATCTCTGGGCCTGTTAGCTGACTTTCACCAATCTCGCCCAACAAACGGGTGATCTACACTTCCTCCCGTACAACGCTTCGAACGGAGCACACCCAATGCTGGTGTGGTAGCTGTTATTGTATGAGAATTAAATAAATGGCAATGAGTATCCCAACTGCCACCAAAGTCGATTACACACGCTCTCAGCATGTCTTCTAACGTTTGTATGGTTCGTTCACTTTGGCCATCTGTTTGAGGGTGATAGGCGGTACTCATCTCTAACCGAGTGCCCATTGCCTTCTGGAGTGTTTGCCAAAATCGTGAAGTGAATCGGCCGTCACGGTCGGAGATGATTGACACCGGCACTCCGTGTCTTGTCACGACCTCTTAATGTACAATCTCGCCAACTTGTCCATTTTGTAGTCTTCTCGGATTGGCAAGAAGTGTGCTGATTTCGTCATTCGATCCACTATGACCCATATCGAGTCATGCCCGTTGCTCGTTTTAGGGAGTTTGGTTATGAAATCCATGGCTATATTCTCCCATTTCCATTCGGGAATCTCAGGTTGCTGTAATACCCGATGGTTTCTGATGTTCAGCTTTAACTTTCGAGCATGTCAAGCATCTGCTGACGTACGTGGCAATGTCTTTCTTCAGGCCTGGCCACCAGTACAGATCTTTGAGATCGTGGTACATCTTGTCTGCGCCAGGATGAATAGAATATCGTGTCTTATGTGCTTCATCCATGACCAAGGTGCGTACACCTCCCCACTTGGGTACCCATATACGGTCCACGAAGTATTGTACGCCATCGTCCTTGCACATCAGTTGTTTATCCAACCCTCGGAATTCTTCTCCCGCAAGGTTTTCTTCTTTCAACGCTTCACTTTGTGCAATTGGATTTGAGCTTTCAAATTTGTTTGAATGGTCAATCCCAAAGCTCGAGCCCGTAGTGGTTTCACGCGTTCTTTGTGGCTTAGAGCATCACCACCACATTAGCTTTCCCCGGATGATACCGGATTTCACAATCGTAGTCACTAAGAGCTTTACCCAACATCGCTGTCGCATATTGAGTTCCTTCTGATCCAGAATATGTTGAAGGCTTTTATGATCTGTGTATACTGCATTTGGTTCCACACAGGTAATGCCTCCATATCTTAAGTGCGAATACTACAGCGCCCAACTCAAGATCATGAGTCGTATAGTTCTTCTCGTGCACCTTAAGTTGTCGCGAAGTGTAGGCGATCACCTTATCTTTCTGCATTAGTACACATCCCAACCCTTGATGCGAAGCATCACAGTACACCACAAAATCATCAGTTCTGTCTGGAAGGGACAATATCGGTGCATGGCACAGCTTATCCTTCAGCGTTTGGAACGCCCGTTCTTGCGCATCTCCCCAATCAAACTTCTGTCTTTCTGAGTCAGCAATGTCAACGGTTGAGCGATCTTTGAAAAGTTCGCAATGAAACGACGATGGTATCCGGCTAATCCTAAGAACTGCCGTATCTCTGAAGGTGTCTGGGGTGTATCCCATTTCTTTACCGCTTCGATCTTGCCGGGATCTACATGAATCCCGTCTTTGTAAACACATGACCCAAAAACTTCACCTCTCGCAGCCAGAATTCACACTTCGAGAACTTGGTGAAAAGTTTCTCTTCTCTTAACAGTTCCAGTATTGCCGAAGGTGTTCTTCATGGTCCTCCTTCGATCGAGAGTAGATAAGTATGTCGTCGATGAATACGATCACAAACTTATCCAAGTAAGGTTTGCACACTCGATTCATCAAGTCCATGAACACAACTGGTGCGTTAGTCAATCCAAACGGCATGACCAAGAAATCATAGTGCTCATAACGAGTTCTAAATGTTGTCTTCGGTATGTCCTCTCGAAAAACTCTAGTTGGTGATATCCAGACCGAAGGTCGATCTTGGAAAAATACGAAGCTCCTTGTAACTGATCAAACAGGTCGTCGATCCTGGGGAGAGGATACCGATTCTTCACAGTTAATTTGTTCAACTCACGGTAGTTGATGCACATACGGAACGACCCATCCTTCTTCTTGACAAATAACACTGGTGCTCCCCAAGGCGAGTGACTCGCCGAATAAAACCCTTCTCCAGTAGTTCCTCCTAACTGGCTAGATAATCTTGCATTCAGACGGTGCCAACCGATATGGTGTCTTTGCTACCGGTGTAACCCCAGGAAACAAATCAATACGAAATTCCACTGTCGTGGAGGAGGCAAACCAGACAAGTCATCTGGGAATACATCTGGGTAATCCCGCACTATAGGGATATTTGTCAATTCCTGTGTTCCTCTTTCTTTTCCACCACATGAGCCAGAAAAGAGTAGCACTGTTTTCGTAAACTCCGGCGTGCTTTCATGCAAGAAATAAGCTTTAAGTTCCTCCCCGGCCTTTCTCCTTGAATTCTGAGTACTCCCCCGTCTGACATAGGGATTCGCACTACCTTGCCTCGACAGACAATCTCGGCCCTGTGTTTCGACAACCAATCCATTCCCACAATCACATCGAAACTTCCTAGCTCAAAGGGTATCAAGTCTATATCGAAGGTGTGGTCCTCTAATATTATTGAGCACTCTAATAATTTCATCGGCCTGAACAATCCTACCGTTGGCCATTTCTACAGAGTAGCTAGTTTCTAGCCTACTAGGGCTCAAATCAAGCAATTGCACAAACTCAGAAGATATAAAGCTATTGTCTGCTCCAGTATCAAACAGTATAGATGCAAAGTGATTATTGAGTAAGTGCGTACCCGTGACAACATGCGGGTCCTGGCGAGCATCGTTGGCTCCAATGACGAATGCACGTCCTCGAGCTGTATTCCCCTGATTGGTCGGGCCTTGATTTCCAGCTATAGCCATCACTTGCTGCTGGTTGTTTCCTTGTTGACCCGGTGCCCGATTCAGCCTGGGGCACATGTTTCGGTAATGATCGAGACTTCCACACTCATAACAAGCCCTTGCATTCCCGACGGGATTAACCGCGTTGACCGGTGCAACCATATTCAGTGCTGTTCTGCAGTCTCTTGCAAGATGCCCCGGGCGTCTACAATTCGCGCACACCCGGCACTGCGTTCCTGGGGGATGATGATAATTGTACTTGTCACATTTGGGGTGCGGACCCACATACTCTCGCCTGCCCTGCGTCACTGCCACAAAGTTTCTGGTTGTCTTGGCTCTTTTGTCAAACTTCCCGGCACTCGACCGACTCGTTTCCCCAAAATCCTTCCTCTTTTCTGCTCCTCTACCCAAAACTCCCGTTCTCACCATTTCATCGGTCAAAGCGCCAGCCTTTAGAATCGCGCTCTGAATAGTAGGAGGAGCAGTAGCGGTTACCATTGCCCGGATTTGAGGCGCAAGTCCCCAAATGTACCTCTCTATCTTTTTGATTCCGGGGTGACTAGATGCGGAACCAACCTTGCTAGCTCATGAAAACGATCGGTGTAAGCTGCGTGCCCAGCCCCCACCATGGCATGATTCCAGAACTCATGCTCAAGTTTTTGCATCTCATTGAGAGGACAGTACTCCTCGGTGATTAGGGCCTTGAACTCATCCCATAACATTTGCATCGCGGCTTCTCTTCCCCTAGCCTGAATCTGAGTGTTCCACCACATCAGTGCCTTACCCTGTAGTGAGCAAGTGGCGTACTTAATCCTTTGGCTGTCGAGGCATTCGCTGATGTTGATCATGGCCTCCATCTTTTCAAGCCATCTGGTCAGAGCTATGGCTCCACCTTTGCCATCAAACTCTCGTGGTTTACAAGCCACAAATTCCTTGTACGAACATCCCCGTCTAGTATTCACAACCCGGTCTCATTAACAATTCCAGTTTCGTTACCGGTTGTACCACCATTTCGGTCTCCTGATTGCTTTCGTTCCCAGTCAGGTTACCGTTATCCTCATTATCGTTGCCACCGTCCCCGTGGGGGTGAGAATTCTGAAGAGCATCGCTCACTTGGGCCACGATAGTAGGAATCAGTGCGGCCAACTGTTGAGCGATCAGGGCTGCCACATCAGTGTTCCTTGTTCCTTGATTGTTACTGGCAGGAGCATCACTTGTTCTTGGGGTTCTTCCCCTGCCTCTGCCTCTGCCTCTGCCTCTTGGGGCTTCAATTCCGCTACTATTACTGCGAGTAGATCTTCGAGGCGGCATGTTCTATTCATAAAAGAGATAACATGTAAGCTTTAGTCACCATATGATACACAAGTATTCCGTTTATCAAGTTCCAATGTTCATGTTCCGGTTGGTCAAGATCACCATGCAGCCCATTTCAAGCATATTTCGGTATACCGGTGGTGTTTATATATAGGGTTCCCCGCAGCGTTCCACCACACCCACGATGTACCGAGAATGATGCCCGATCCGGTTACATGACATCCGACTTTCCTTTACATCATATCCATAATAATTCATCAGGTCAACTGAGAGCCCAAGCATGTAATCATGTATAGTCTGGTGGAGGTTGCCTATCTCGCATCCTTAAAGGACTCGGACATAGCCTCCTCGGGTCGGTCTCAGTATCCAAGGTTAAGCGCAGTATGTGATCTGTGAAGATCTCTTCGGGTCTTAATACCCGAATCTGATTATGATAACTTGGCGCGCAGAGGGAACTGAAGATCTAATAGGAGCATCCTATAAAAGAGTGAGCACAAGGCTCTCTCATAGGGTGGAAAGATCACAAAATAGATAGATAACGAACAAGTAATGAGGAACACGTATGAGATACAAAATGCACACAACCCTGGCATGCAATCTACATGAAGGTTCCTAGGTTATAGTCTAGGTCAAGTGTATTGCCTAATTCTCTATAACCAATGGCTCTGATACCAGTCTGTCACACCCCCGCTAAGAGCGGAAACACGGGGTTGCGACGAGACGGGAATCGTCATAACACATGGTAAGCGATAGAGATGCAATAATAAAATGATGACAAGCGTCATGATGACACCCGACAACAAGGGGACTTGTGTCGTGTATAGTCGATGTTCACGACAACATAGCCATATGCATAACAGGATAAGCGATTTACATGATCACATAAAGATGAAAATGTAATGTAATTTCCCACAACCGGGAACAAGTTTCAAAAGATTGTAATTGTTTACATAGTTCAACATTGTTCAAAATAACTGTTTGCCAAACATGTTTAGTCCAAAAATGCACCCTAGGGTCTCCACTAAGGCAGCACACCTAGAACCTCAGCTAGCTTGATCACCTGAAAAGATATGCTCAAAATGGTCAACAAAATTGTTGGTGAGCTCGCAGGTTTAAGTAAATAAAGTGTAAGTGATGCTGTATAAAGTAAATGATATGGAATACTGTGAATACAGTTATATACACAAGTAAAATCACATGACATGAGCTTTGCAACCAAACCTAGCGACGTACACAAAGAAATTGTCGACGTATATTCACCCAAGACCCGTACCTGGCTATTGTTGGTACTAACTAGTATACCAACACGAGGGTGGGGGTGTCAACCCAGTAGTACTACCAATACCTAACCGTCGGTTCCCACACTGGAATTAAATAGTTGCAAAGATAGAACCACACAGCAGACCCAAGCATGTATCAGATAAGTACTTGCAACACAGTTTCACGTTGATTCCTTGTATGAAAATTGTATGTATGTAGTACAGCATAGAAAATGGGCGAGCATACTTTTCCCCCATGTTTGTAAATGTTTGTAAAATAGTATAAGCATAAAAGGGGCCACGAAACTCACATGTTAAGTGGTAAGTATGAAAAGTCGAGATTTAACAGTTGAATGCAATGATCGGTCAAACACCTATTAACAGTTATGGTCAAGCATTAATGACATGTATAAAGCGTATAGTAATGATTGGTCGGTTCGGGTGTATCGGTTCGGTCGTGGGTGGCACACACACACAAGCGGACACCCGTATCAGATCTTACGTAGATCCAAGTACTACGAGTAGTCGTCATTGCTTATGACATTCTTGTAAAGATCTCATCGTTATGAAAGATGACACTGTTAAGTATTTGTAGTTTCAAATGGGTTGTCGGTAATTGTAAAATGTTAGGTTTATTTCAATTGAAATAGTATGTGCATGTTGATAGCGTTGACCTTAATCTTTGGGGTCAAGCAATGACACTTTTACTGATGTTGCCTTATCATCATCAGACGTTCAAGGGAAATCACACTCATCATCAGTCACACAACAGGACTAGACGCTCGACCCACGTTCCATTCGTACGAATCAACCTTCAATCGTGCGAATTAGCTACTTTCGTGCGATTGAACCTTCATTCGTGCGATTGGACTCAGTGGCACCACACAACACACACATTCGCACGACCAACCTCCATGCGCACGAATCAACCCTCAATCGTGCGAATTAGTACTTTCGTGCGATTGAACCTTCATTCGTGCGATTGGACTCCAGTCGTGCGAAACACGCATAATCGCATACACTCAGTCGGTCACCTGACTCAATCGCACACAATCATCCACACGCATGACTCAATCGCACACAATCATCCACACGCATGACTCAATCGCATACAAACCCTAGTCGCACGACTCATTCGCACGACTCATTCGCACGACTCAGTCGCACGACTCAGTCGCACGACTCAGTCGCACGACATGCCTAGTCGCACGACTCAGTCGCACGATTGACTTAGACGCATGATTCAGTCGCATGATTCAGTCGCACGACTCACTCATGGCACCATTTTCTCTTGGTGTAGCAACCTTTGGCTTGTAAGGACCAATGAAACCTTCAATGCGTCTACTATATTATCTAGAGTTTTCAGGGGTGATGATAGGGGCTTTAGTTGTCACACCCCCGCTAAGAGCGGAAACACGGGGTTGCGACGAGACGGGAATCGTCATAACACATGGTAAGCGATAGAGATGCAATAATAAAAATGATGACAAGCATGCCATGATGACACCCGACAACAAGGGGACTTGTGTCGTGTATAGTCGATGTTCACGACAACATAGCCATATGCATAACAGGATAAACACCCAGTCGCACGACTCAGTCGCACGACATGCCTAGTCGCACGACTCAGTCGCACGATTGACTTAGACGCATGATTCAGTCGCACGACTCACTCAGTCGCACGGCTCAATCGCATGACAGACCCAGTCGCCCGAACTGTAGAATCGCGATTGTGGTCGGGCTGAGCAGCCCCCGAGCTGCTCTAGCGCGGGTTTTATACCACGAGGACCTCCAGAAACACTCAACAAACATACACAAACATGAAACACAAGCAGAAAGACCTCACACGCACCCACTCGACCTCATGTGCTCGGATGAACCCGAGCACCCGAAACCCTAGAAGACGCAGCAGTAAAACCGAACCAAAAACGGATTGAACAAGGTTGTCTACCTGCTAGGAACGCGTACACACGATGATACCCAAGATTTGGTAGTGAAAACGCGACAAACGTGACGATTCTTGGTGCTAGATCGAGAGAGAAAGTGGAGAAAATGTTGAAGATGAAGAAGATGAAGATGAGGATAAATGGCTGGGAATGGGGTTTATATACCCAGCCCAGGTTTGCAAAATTGCAAGTTTAGTCCCTGCACTTAACCCTCGAGTTTCCCAAAAATTTGTTTCGGTTGATTACGATCTTAAAATGTTCGTTATATTACGGTTAAAAGCGTGTTTAATGGCATTTGATAGCCTAAAATGGTTTTATTAATGACAATGGTCGAAATTAAAAATGATATATTTGGTGGTAATGGTGATGAAATTTTATAAAAGTTTTATGCTTAACACACGTTCTCGAAGGAAGTACAGGCACAAGGGAAAAATAAGCAGACATGATTCCGTAAAGCAGGAGTTCATGAAGAAAAGGAAGATTAATTAAAAATATTTCCATGTTATTTATGTCATTCGACGGACCTCAAGGTGACGGATGTCACATTAGTCATCGTCCCTATCTCAACTTCATTTTTTTAAATAAGGGCCATTTTAGAGTGAGGTGAAGGGAGGAGTGAAAACAAGTTGATTTAGATGGTAAGATCGCAAGAAGATAGGTTATGTGCCTCTCTGCTAGAACAGAAGCTTGATAGAGACTGCTAGGTCGATGCTAGCAAACTCTAACTGTCAATCCAATTCTGGAACGAGGCAGTGGCAAATGCTGTTGGGTTTGTTGAACCAAATCAAAGTAGTTTAACCTTTTAAACTATGAATACGCAGTGGATAAATACCTTAATATTATGATTAGTAATCTGAAAAATTAAGGCTTATAACATATCATCAACAAACCTAATAACATAGGATCATTTATATGTGTTTGAACTAGCTATCAACAAGAAATAACACCCAAAACAAGCCATACATACTACCTTTTGTAAGCTGCTGAAAAACGAATTTTGATGAAGAAGGTGAGGTTCTTGAATGACCAAAACACCAAGGAGAGGTGTCCTCAAGCATCCATACCCACAAGCATCAAGCAAACACCTTCTTGCTAGGATTTGAGCACCAAAATCGGATCAAGAAGGCTGCTGGAGCCTTGTTCCAGCCGTGAACAATCAAGAAGGGTGCTGGACCCTTTTCAGCCTTGAACTCTTTATTCCATAAGAAGAGTTGATGTTCTTGTGACCCTTTTGCAAATGAGAGAGAGAGAGCTGGATGGAGTGTGTTTTTTTTCTAGGAGATCCAAAGTCTCAAGACCTCAAAAGGAAAACAAAAGAGAGAAACCCCTAAGGGGCGGCCGAACCTAATCTCATTTTTTGTTTCCCCCCCCAAAAAACTCCCTTTTAATCCTTGTTAAACTATTTGATTAAAACAGATATATAATTAACCTTTTAATTATATAACATACACACACTTCTATTATTGATGTTATTTAACTAAATTAAACAACATTACAAATAATATCCATGAACAAAATATCCATATAAGTTGTTCAATCTCATATGCAACTTATTTAGAAAACCCATTTTCTAAATTGGTGTATTTATTTAATTGCATGATCATATCATCAATTAAATATTATTTGGTGTTTGCTAAGCTTGTTATTGGGTATGACCCAACTTGGATTATAACGTACTAACCACATCAATGTTCTATGTGTCTTGGGCATAAAGAATCCAACAATCTCCACTTGCACAAGATTCATAGAAGATTGATGCGAGCAGTAAATACCGCCTAACAACGGTTTACTACCCTTAATACGCATGACCGAAAGCCATTCAATAACATCATCCCCTTCAAGTATCCAACTTGAAATGATTTAGGTGAATCAATCATTTATCCTTTTGTTTCAGATGTCATGTTAAATCCAAGGACATAGAATGATCATTCCTTGTTGATTTAACTTAATCAGGCCTTAGACATCTTGCTCTCAACGAATAAGATGAACAAATTCCATCTTGACTACATATGTTTTTAACAATCACCTCGTGTCACACCTGAACACAGCCTTATGTACTGCCCATTATTTCAGAGCAGTGAAGAACTAGTTCAAGGTATAACATTTGATGAATATCAAAACCCAATATGTATCTCAGGTTGGAGGATACCAAATGATATTCGCCTTTACTCAAATTTACTTATGATCAATCTAAAAGATTCCATGTAGTAAAATTGAGACGCGGGTCAGTCCAATATTTGTATCCCACAAATATCTATGAACTTTGGCAGCAACCAATTGCTCTATATTCATTCCTTATGAATATCCGCCAATCCATGTTCATAATAGTCTTACATTCATATTTGTTCCCACAAACATGACCGACTACAAACATTTAGAATAATAAACATATTCATGGATGTATACATGCTAAAATGAATGTAACTCAAAATATCCCAAGTATATAAAGAGTTAAATATTACATTGTTTCAAACTCTTAATACTAAACAGATCAATTCCAGTCACTAGAATATCGAAGTCCTAAGGCACAAGTATGACTTTCATGCTTTGCCCTTTTCAAGGAGCTTCATGAGTGGATCCACAATGTTTTGATCGGTGTGAACTTTACGAATACGTATTTTTCCCTTTTCTGATGGGTTTTGTAGATCCTTACCAAAGTCATATTAACCATTTATTATGTAAAACACAGCGGAGTTAAGGTCAAAAACGTGAGTCTATGTATCATATATACTTGTTTAAAACAAAACCCAAGACAAGGATCTATTTATATGGAAGAACATACTATCAAAAAAACAACACCCAAGAACACATTACTACCTTTGAAACGTGGAGAATGATGCAAGAAAAGGATGATGTTTGAATGCTAAGAATTCAATGTAGAAGCCCTCAAGAGATGATACCCACAAGCCCTTCCAAGACACCTACTTGTTAGGTAGTAAAACACCAACTTGCTACTCTTCTTGTAGATCCGAATCTACCCAAAACCAAACTGAATTTTGAGGCTTGCAAAGCTGATTTTCGGCCAAGAAGAAGTAGGAGAGAACTTTCTTGTTTGTGTGTGAGAAAAAGTGTTCTATGGAAGAGTGTTAGAGTGGGTTTATATGACCATGTGTAGTCCGATGCATATAATCCATATTTCTTTTAATTTTCATTTTCTTTATTTATTTGTTTAATTTTAAGTTTTTAATTAAATTGGTGTTATTTCGTCACCTATTAAAATCCTAAAAAGCGTAAGTCGGTTACGGTTGTAGAATTTTAGGGGGAGAATAGGTTTAGTTAGTAACATTATTAAAAAACGAGGGAGGAGGAGAGGCTAGCTGATAGAACCTAGATCGTATATGTGATACCGATTCAATGACTTTGGAAAATGATAGTACACAGGAACAAACCAATTGGGACTTTAAAAGGTTAAATTGATAGTAAAATTAGCTACTACTAAGGTAACACAAAGAAAGTAGACCTGCTAGACCACAGATGATATGTCGTAGATTCAGCACAATAGATGATTAGACCTTGTTGGTGATCTCAAGAACAAACTAAGTTGTTCAACAAGCTGTGGGTTATCATCTTATCCCTGGTTAACACAATCAACAAAATTCCAATCAGGGGTGACAAGCAGAATAAACGCCACAAATGTGAGCGTAATACCAAAATAATGAGCAAAAGCACATGAAAAAAATGCAAAAGCAATCAAACTAATAACCTATGTTGTTGGTGAGATCTGTGCAAAAAGAATAAAATTGCTCAAACAAGAAGATAGGTTATGTGCCTCTCTGCTGTGCGGTGAAACTGGCCTGAGGATAAGCATAATCTATATATTCTACAACTCATTGTTGTTTGCCACCTTCTGCTGTGCGGTGGCACTGACCTGAGGCTTGGCTTCTCTTGAAAGTTCTAAGAATAGTTTCTTCTTGAATACTACCCTGAGACCGCTCAAAAATCTCCTGAGGAATGTTTATTACCATATAAATGTGGGATCCACAAATGCTTGTTGAAATAGTCAAACCTTAAACTATCACCAATCTGTGTCAAAAGTCTGTGTATGGATTTAAGAGGACCAGTATACTGACAATCATCATGGCTACAATTCTTGAAAGTCCAAATCAATGTGGGGATCTAATAGTACTAGTATGATTTCCTAAAATTGCTAACGACTCTAGATGAAAAACAAGAATCAAGCATCAAAAGGTGTTGATAACATGTCCCGAATGATTTGACTTGCCTTTATGATTCCAAATTGAATTGGTCCATTTATGGTCAAAATGAATTGAAGCTGCCTTTTCAGGAAATGAATCTATAAGATGTCTATCCTAGGATTTCCACCTCACCCAAAACCTCAAAAACAAGTTTTAGTTTTGTATTTCAGTTTTACGTCTTTTATTTTGTTTAAATTTAGTCAATTTAGTTTGTTAGACATTGGACTACGCCATGGAATTCAATAGGGGCTTTAATCACCTAAAAGGGTCACGTCTGAGGTGACCATATGGGTTTTCAAATGTAAATGGGTCACGTCTGAGGTGACTAAGTGTTTTTAAAAGGATCACATCTGAGGTGATCAAAAGTTTTCAAAATTAAAATGATCATGTCTGAGATGATCGAATGCACATAACGTCTAATCAAAAGTGGAAAGGAATTAAATGAGGAATGGTCATAAAGTCAAAATCATGAGTATGACCCAAACGCATGACTGGACCATGAGTATGGACCAACCGTACGAATGGACCATACTTATGCACTAAACAACCGAATAGAGCATGAGTATGAACCATTCACCCGAATGACATACCAGATTGGTCCACTCGACCGAATGGAGCAGTGCGAATGAGTCAGTCGCCCGACTGAAAACCAGTTGGCCGACTGAATGTGATCGACTGAGCCAATCGCATGACTGAAGTCCAATCACCCGAATGAACAGAGTGAATGGGTCCAGCCGGCCGATTGAAACCAGATTCAGTATAAATAGGGCCATAGTCGATCACATAAACTCATCACCCCCTAATCGCCCTAAAATCGCACACTGTACCGTTAATCTGCCGAAATTTTCACTGACCAATTTTTACTCCTAATTTTGATATTCTGACGATCTCCACTTGTTATGCAGGTACAATGCGGTGTTGTGTAACCAAAGTTTATTTGATTTGAGCCCTAATTTGTGATTCTCGGCCTTTACAAGAACCGACATTGGAAATGGACAAATAACCTAACTAAACTATGCAAAATGTTAAAATCAAGGTTATTAGGTTATTAGTATAATGATTGCGAGTCTAAGGAACCAATACACGACATCTAATTTCAAGATTTGGTTCAAATTCGAATTTCAGTTGACCGAACAGTGGGTCATGCGACTGGACACCAGGATGAACTCCAATCGCGCGATTGAGCTGGTTGACTCAATCGGATGAATGGATAATACGAAGGTGCTTAGTCGGCCAACTGAACCAATCGCAAGCTCAGTCACCCGATTGAACTCAGTTGCCTGCTCAGTTACCCGATTGACCCAGTCGCATCCCAGGTCAACTGACTAAACACAGTCGCATGGTTCAATCGCATGATTGAACCAGACTGAATTCAACCAAGCTAATTAGAATTGATTTTTGATATGTGGTGATCTAACGTCTATATGTCTTGTATTACAGATCTATGGCTGACAGGTGGTCCATCAACCCCAAGCACAACATATGTGCTCATTTAGATGCCACTACTCGGAATGGTGTCGAGTTACGGGTATTATCGCATTCCTTAAGAGATCCAGGATCTACAGGGCTATATCCACACCGTGCAATCCCTATAGGTCTATTCAGAAGACCTTCTGGGAGGGGGCTTCGGTTGATCGTACACATGAGCTTTACAACATCCATAGTATGATTTTGGGTCAGGTTATCGAGGTTACAGCTGATGATATTTGATGTGTACTTGCTTTGGGTGATGATGGTGATCCCCTACCAGACTTCACCCTTTGATAGTGAGAGGGTGCTTCCTAAGGATGAAGTACGCTGGGGATATTAATGCAAGTGTGCTCAACAAGAGCAACCTGTGTCCCTAGTACAAGTACTTAGCACATGTCATCCTTAAGTGCTTGGCTTCGAGAAGGGGTGGGTTTGATGATCTTTCAGACAAGATTCAAAATGCTTACGTGGCACTGGTTCTAAACCACCCTTTCAGCTTCTCGAGCATGATATTCTCTTACCTTATAGAGAATTTGGAGGCTAAGGGTAAAGAGGGTTTTTGCATGTCCCTAGGTTTCTCCAAATGATCATTGATGAGAAGTTGCCCTCTCTGACCAAGGAGAGCCACGATGTTGTGGCGTTGGAGATTATGGATGATACGACCTTGGGCCGCATGAAGGTCTATAGGGGGAAGCAAGTCAAGCCCCCTATAAAGAGACTCTTCGGGCATCTGGCCAAGGTTGATTACATGGTGCCAGGTAGGCGAAAGTGGTGCCATGAGGAGAGTGACTCAAATGTTGAGCAAATTGCTCTTCTATCTGACGACTCCGACTAGGGGCCCCACTAGTCATGTTACTAGCGGAGACTCTGGGCCCGCTCCTACTAGGGGCCCCACTAGTCATGTTACTTCTCCACCTCCTACTGATGCCACTACTACCAGCTTTCACCAGGACTTTTGTCCTCCAGATGAGGAGGCAGAGAGTGATAAAGAGCCTCTCACGAAGACTGTAGGCAGCCGGGTGGTTGCCACAGAGAGAAGTTTGAGGGCGGTTGGTGGATGCTCAGGGGAGTCTAGGGATGCTGCTGCTGATTTAGATCCCTTATATGCCCCGGACCCGCCCAGTAACCAAGGAGGAGCCTCAGTGTCGAGAGGCAAAAGGAGGAAGAGGATGGCTCACCCTTACGGTAAGAAGGGGAAGCGACTAAAGTTTACATTGACCTCTTCTACCACCACAGCCAGTACCTCAGCCACACCCTCCACCACTACCACCACCACTGCTACCACATCACCTACCATCACTACCACCGTTCCACCCACCACCACTACCACCTCATACACCACTACCACACCCACTCCACTAGTTACCCACTTCCCATCCACCACCACTACAGCTCATCCACAGCCATCCACATCTATACCACCCCCAATCTTCTCTACATCCACTACCACCACCACTAGCCATGGAGTTGGGACCTCATCACAGGTCCCACCTATTTTTGGATCCTCTTACCTATTTGTCGGGTTGGAGGAGCAGCTGGCTAAGCTTAACCGGCTAGTGCTGAAGCTGCTGGCGACAGATGAACAGAGAGCCACTCAGCTTAATCAGCTGATGGAGCTCAATGTCTCCCAAGCCCAGAGGATCGAGGCTTAGAGCCAATAGATTGAGGAGCTACATGAGACACATGCCTCATCCATTCAGAGGATTGAGGCTCAGAGCCAAGAGATCACAGAGCTGAGAGAGATGCATGCATCCTCAGTACAGAGGATACAGGATTTAGAGGCCCAGAACATGAAGCTTATGCTGAGACTGGAGGGATCTAAAGATGAGCCTCTAAAGATCTGAGAAGGTGATGGAGATGATGGCGATGATGATGACAGTGATGATGATGATGATGATGCTGAGATGATGATCATGGTGTTGATACTGAGAGAGGAGACGATGATGATATCGGTGATAATGATGATAAAGAAAGAGATGCAACTGCATCTACATCAGCTCAAGGTCAAGAGAGGCGTACAAAGAGAAATCAAGACCAAGGAGCCCCATCATCTTCTGCTGATCCTACTGATGTGCCAGCCATTCAAGGGAAAAATCCTAATTTTCAAGGAGATGAATATGATGTTGCTCCCCTTCAATAGATCAAGACCTAACTCACAATGATTCTTGATCTGTAGGGGATAGTCAGGAGATCGGTGAATTACACTCCTGAAAAAGGAGAGATAATTCATGATCTCACCAATGAGCAACTCGCCGAAATGTTCTGACTAAATCCCGATGAGATAGTGAAGGATGCTCCGACAGTGGACATTGACAGTGACGATGATCTTATGGATGTCGATGAAATCGAGATTGAAGACGTCACTACTCAATATTATCTAGAGTACGCTGACAAGGAGGGAAATGTAGTCCCCAATCTGGGTGACTCCCTTGTTAGCAAAACTTTTGAAACTCTGGATAAAATGGAGCAAGAGTCTGAAAAGAAAGAAGACAAGGCCCAAGCCTCAGAAATCGACGTAAATATCAGAAAGGCAGAATGGGCAGCGTGTTTTGCAAAAGTTAGAGCCCAGCACAGTGCGCTAAAGTCAAGTGTCTACACCAAACTCTATAAAGTGAAGAAGCATCATAAGGTGTCAGGCAAAATCATAGTGTGGGTATATTTTGAAGATCTTGACGTTTATGCTGTTATACGTGAGAAGAGGGATAGAGTACTTCAGATTCCCACACGATCTGAAGACTATTCCAGGTTTTGAGTTTAACCAATTAGCAAAATTGAAATTGCTATATGCTGACCCTCGCAAGATGTTAGGCTGGTTTGAAGCAGCGTTAAAGAGAGAGTACCACACCCGATGGGTCAACTTCAAGCCTCAACAACCAACGAGGTATATCAAGAGATCTGAAGTTGATGCCATAACTGGGAAACCAAAAATAGTGCTGAAGTGGAGTCCTCCGCGCATGATGTCTAGAACCCCTCTACGGGAAATGCCATAGGACTTCACTCCACACTTCAAGCGGTGGTACTGCGATTGGAGAACAGGAGAGGCAGTCATAGTGTTGAACAAGAATGGTACTATGGAAACTATCAGGGTGTTTGATCCCATGTGGCTTATTAACTTGTCGTCTGATGATGTTTATACATTATACAAGTGGCCACTGTTCTATGACTCGTAAGATATTATACAAGCTCTACAATTTCAGAATGTGATATGACTCTATTTTGCTTTTGAAATACATGCAGGAGTCACAAGATTAGAGAAGTACAAGAAGTATGAGGAGCTTATGAAGGATGTAAGACATTAGATGAAACTAGGTCCAAGGGGGAGTTTGTAGATACATGTGTCCCTAGTTTCTGAACTTAATGTAAAATGTCTTTATTGTCTTACACATATGTAATTAAATGGGTACTTAATGAAATATAATGTGTGGTTGTGCTTATAATGTTGAATATTTCATTACTTGGTATGTACTACGCTTATTGAAATAACTATATAGGTTGTGGTTGTTTGAATAAATTTAAGTCAAATAATGATTGTGAAATATATTCAAACTTTATCATATGAAGTTCACATGCGATTGGCCCATGCTAATGGACCATACGCATGAACAACTTCATGCTAATGAACCAGTCGTATGAAGAACCAGTAGACTGGATCAGTCGCATGATTGTAACATGAGATTGACTCAGTCACACGACTGAACACTCAGTCGTGTGAATGGATCAACCGCATGACTCAATCGCACGACTGAACCATGAAAATGGTTCAGTCGCCCGAATGAGAAACCCTAACCTATAAATACCACTTAATTCGTGGAAAAATGGGAGACTTTAAACAATTCGATACCTACACGTACCCTAGCCATCCAGAGACCTCTAGCGACATGTTCCAACTTCATAGATCGCAGTAGATCGATTGCTAATTGTTCTTAACATTTAGATTCAATCTTTAATTGATTCTACGTACGTTCTCACTGATTTGATCGCCAATCAAATATGATTCCGCACTATTTGATTTGGTACACATGTAAATATGTTAGTATTTGCACTGACCTCTACACAAAAGCCTTTGATAAACAATGTTTTCTATATCTGTTAGAGGTCAATGATGTTAAAAAGAAAGGTGATGTTTTTCCAGAAGATGAACATGTTTTGTCCGATGTGTCGAGTCCATTTTTCTTTTATTTTCTTTTATTTTAGTCTATTTTGTAAAATTATTATAGTGTTTTTATTTCTTCGCCTATTAAAATCCTTAAAAACGCAAATCGTTTACGGTTTTAGAATTCTAGGGGGAGAATAGGTTAAGTTAGTATTTAAAAAAAGGAGGGAGGGGACAGACAAGCTAAAAGAAATGGGATCGTATCTGAGATATCGATTCAACGACTATGGAAAATGATAATACATAGGAACAAAGAATTTGGGACTTTAAAAGATTTAAATTGAATTAGACGCGAAATTCAAAGTATAAGTCTGAGAAGTATAAGCAAAAATAAAGGGAAAAATGATAGTAAACTAGCTACTACTAAAGTAACACAGAGAAAGTAGACCTAGAGGTTGCTAGACCATTAGATGATGTGTCGGTAGATTCAACACAATAGATAAGTAGACCTCGTTCGTGATCTCAAGATCAAACTAAGTTGTTTAACAAGCTGTGGGTTATCATCTTGTCCCTGGTTAACACAATCAACAGAGTTCCAATAAGGGGTAACGAGCAAAATAAATGCCACAAATATGTGCGGATGACCAAAATATGAGCAAAACACATGATAAAAAATGCAAAAAGAAATGAAACTAATAACTTATGTTAATGGTGCGATCTGTGCAAAAAGAATAAAATTGCTCAAACAAGAAGATAGATTGTGTGCCTCTCTGCTGTGCGGTGGCACTGACCTGAGGATAAGCATAGCCTAGATATTCTAGAATTCATTGTTGTTTTCCGCCTCTCTGCTGTGCGGTGGCACTAGCCTGAGGCTTGGCTTCTCTTTGAAAGCTCTAAGAATAGTTTCTTCTTGTCAAAATACCCGTAGACCACTCAAAAATCTCCTGAGGAATGTTGATTACCATATAAGTGTGGGATCCACAAATGCTTGTTAAAATAATTTACCCTAATGAATCACCAATCTCTATCAAAAGTCTGTGTATGGATCTAAGTGGACAAGTATACTGACAATCATCATGGCTACAAGTCTTGAAAGTCTAAATCAATGTGTGTATCTTGTAGTACTAGTATGATTTCCTAAATTTGCTAATGACTCTCAATGAAAACAAGAATCTAGCATCAAAATATTTTGGTAACACGTCCCAAATGATTTGACTTACCTGTATGATTCCATAATGAATCGTTCTACCTATGGTCAAAATAATTTAAAGTTGTCTGTTAAAGAAATAAATCTATTATATTTCTATCTTAGGATTTCCACCTCACACAAAATCACAAAAATATGTTTTAAATTTTGTCCTTTAGTTCTAGTAGTTTCATTTGTTTAAGTTTGTCAGTTTAGTTGTTAAAAGTCAGACTACATATTGGAATTCTATTTGGGATCTAATCACTAAAAAGGGTCATGTCTGAGGTGACCAAACGGAGTTTCAAATAGTTTTGAAAGGATCATGTCTGAGGTGATCAAAAGTTGTCTAAGTTAAAATGGTCATGTTTGAGATTTTCGAATGCTCAAAATGTTTAATCAAAAGTTAAAAGGAATTAAGTGTCAAATGGTCATAAAGTCAAAATCATGAGTATGATCTATTCGCACGACTAGACCATGAGTATGGACCAGTCGTATGATTGGACCATACTTATAAACCAGTAAACCGAATGGAGCATGAGTATGAACCATACACACGACTACCTTACAAGAATAAGCCAGTCGCCTACATGGGGTTGACCGAATGAGTCAGTCGCCCGACTAAATGTGATCGACTGAACCAATCGTATGACTGAGATCCAATCGCGCGAATGAAAAGAGTGAATGGATCCAGTCGCCCTATTGATACCAGAGTCAGTATAAATAGGGCTAAAGTCGGTCGCATATGCTCATCACTCCTCATTCGCCCTAAAATCACCTAATGGTGCCGTTACTCTGCCCGATTTTCCTTTGACCTTGCTTGACTTCAAATTGCTGTATTTTGACGATCGATAGTGTTTATACAGGTACAATGCGGTGCAATCTACTCAAATGGAAATTGTTGTGTGCCCTAAATGACTAAATTCGGCCCTAACATAGAACCGAGACTTATTTGGATTAATAAACTAATAAATCTAAGTAAAATGTTGAAATCAAGGTTATTAGGTGCTAAGTAGGGTGATTGCGAGTCTAATGAGCCAAACCACAATGTCTAATATTAAGATTTGCTCACAAGTTGAATTTCAATCGAACAGAGAGTCTGTCATGTGAATGGTCACCAATATGAACTTTAATCGGACGACTGAGCTGGGCGAACGACTCAGTCGGCTGATTAAACGAGGCGTATGAGCTTAGTCACCCGACTGAACTCAATCGCTGAATCAGTCGCCCGATTGAATTCAATCGCATGATAAGTCAACCGACTGAACTCAGTCGTATGGTTCAATCACACTATTGAACAAGACTGACCTCAAACAGTTTAGAGTGAATTGGTTTCTATTATGTGGTGATCTATATGTATGTGTCTTGTGTTACAGATTTATGGCAGATCGATGGACCATCAACACCAAGCACAATATCTGGGCTCACTTGGACGCCACAACTCAGAATACTGCCGAGTTTGCTGACATTATTGCTTTCCTAAAGAGATCGAGGATTTATTTAGCGATATCTACACCGTGCACACCCTATAGGTCAATACAGTAGGCCTTCTGGGAAGGTGCTTCAGTTGACCGATCGACTGAGTCCTACAGTACACGTAGCTCCATATTTGGCCAGGAGATCAAGGTCACAGCAGCTAATCTGAGACGGGTTCTTGATTTGGGAGAGATGCTACTTATCCCACCAGACTACATCCTCTTACCGTAAGGCGATGCTTTCTTCGGATGAGGTACTCTGGGGACATAAATGCAGGTGTGCTCAATAAAAGCAACCTGTGTCCCTAGTTCAAGTACCTAGCTCATGTTATATTGAAGTGCATTGCTTCAAGAAGGGGTGGATTTGATGACTTATCGGACCAAATCCAGAATGCCTACGTGGCACTGGTGCTGAATCACCCCTTCAGCTTCTCCCACATGATATTCTCATACTTGATCGACAATCTTGAGGCCAAAGGCAAGGAAGGCTTCTGTATGTACCCAAGATTTTTGCAGATGATTATAGATGAGAAGCTTCCTTTGCTGCCCAATAAGAGCCATGATGCAATATCTCTCGAGATCATGGATGACACTACTCTCGGGAGAATGAAGGTGTACATGGGCAAGCAGGTAAAGCCCCCTGTAAAGAGACTATTTGGGCACTTAGCAAGAGAAGACTACATGGCGCCAGCTAGGAGAAAGTGGCGTCACGAGGAGAGTGATTCAGATGTAGAGCAAATTGCTCTACCCTCCGATGATTCTGATGATGTTGATCATGATACTGATTAGGGAGGAGATGGTCAGGGTGGACCCGAACCAGCTCCTATACACACTGACTTTCAGATGGAGAAGGAAGAGTCAGAGGAAGAGTCTCTAGTGCGAACGGTGGGGAGCCATGTCGTAGCCACAGAGAGAGGTATACGGGCGGTTGGTGGACGCCAAAGGCAATCCGGGGATGTTGTTGCTGCTGATACAGATCCATCATATACCCCGGACCCGCCCTGCAGCCAAGGGGGAGCCACTTTGCCTAAAGGCACATGTAAGAAGAGAATAGCGCAACCCTATGGCAAGAAGGGAAGAGACTGAAGTTCACCTTGACCTCTGCTACAGCCACAACCACCACCTCAGCCACTACTACTCCCACCACCACTACTACCACTCCACCCACCATGACTACCACACCTCCACCTGTCACTACTACAGCCACCCCTTCACCATCCATACATATCCCATCACCCATCTACTCTACATCCACTACCACCACCACCACTCACGGAGCCGGGACCTCATCACAGGTCCCACCTACTTTTGGATCCTCTTTCCCCTCTGTTGGGTTGGAGGAGCAGCTGGCTAACCTAAACCAGTTAGTACTGAAGCTACTGGCGATAGATGAGCAGAGAGCGACTCAGCTTAATCAGCTGATGGAGCTCAATGTCTCCCAAGCCCAGAGGATTGAGGCTCAGAGCCAAGAGATCGTGGAGTTGCATGAGATGCAGACTTCGACTATACAGTGGATTGAGGCTCAGAGTCAGGAGATCATAGAGCTACATAAGATGCAGACATCCTCTGTATAAAGGATACAGGACTTGGAGGCAAAGAACAAGAAGCTCATGTTGAGGGACAAGGGATCCAAGGATGAGCCTCTGAATATTAGAGAAGGGGATGATGATGGTGATGATGATGACGATGATAAGGATGATACTAATGATGATGGGGGAGATGATGATGCGGGAGAGGATGAGAGCAAAGATGATTAGGAGGGTGATGATGCTGCTACAATCCCTGCCACCCAAGCTAGATAGAGAAGATCAAAGAAGGGTCAGGATCAAGGAGCCTCGTCTTCGGCCCCGCCAGCTGATGAACCCATGATTCAAGAGCAAAGTAATGATCAGATGATTATGTATTTTGAACTTTTGTGTAATTGAATCATGTATTCAACTCATGTACTGAATGTTTATGTATATATTTGATTATTAAACTGTCTTGATTATTTACTAATGAATGATGTGTTACATGTTCTAAATCAAGCAGATCAACCATCTCAGCTGGATGAATATGATGTTGCTCCCATGCAGCAGATCAAGTCTCAATTCACTATGATACTTGATCTGCAAGGGATTGTCAGGAGGTCAGTAAGCTACACTCCCGAAGAAGGAAAAATTATTCATGACCTCACTGATGAGCAACTCGCAGAGATGTTCCGGTTAAACCCGGATGAACTGGTTAAGGATGCCCCTACTGTCGAGTTGCTAGTGATGACGAGCTAAACGGTGTGGATCAGATAGAGATTGAAGATGTCACAACGTAACACTATCCAGAATATACTGATCGAGAGGGAAATGTGGTTCCTAATTTTAGGGATACTCTCGACAGTGATATGTATTCTAAACTGGATACGACGGAGAAGGAGGCCGTGAAATCAGAAAGCCAAGCCCAAGCCTCGGACACCAATGTTGAGATCAAAAAGGCTAAATGGGCTACTTGTTTTACAGAGATCCGTGCCCAACGCACATCACCAAAGCCGAGTGCCTACGCCAAGCTCTACAAGTAAAGAAGCATCTAAAGGTGTCTGGTAGGATTATAGTGTGGGCTTATTTTGAGGATCTTAATGTATATACAGTGAAGATGGAGAAGGGAATTAAGTACTTCAGATTCCCACATGATTTGAAGACTCTTCCTGGTTTTGAGCTCAACCAGCTGGCATGCATAAACCTGTTGTATGCTGACCCTAGGAAGATGTCAGGCTGGTTTTGTGAATCCAAGGATCGCATACAGGAATTATCAGTGTTAGTTGATGACAAGTCAACGTTTGCGGAATCAACGTTAATTTCGTTTAATTGTTTTAATAACTTTAATTATCAATGAATATTCAAGAACATACTAATAGAAACACAATTAATGAATAATATGTATTTCATTAAAATATGTTAATGATTACAAAATAATGAATGAATGATATCAAAGTTTGTTATGATGTGACGGCTGCTAGGGTTTGGTTAAGAGACGGTGATTGTCGTATTGCTATTGGTGTTGCTGTTCAATCAATCGTCTAAAACAACTGTCCTCTAATCAAAACCTAGGATCCATATATATATAGACAATGATGTTTCTGTTACAGGGAACACCGGATCTCTTGGGATTTGATTTGTGTCAGTTAAGGAGTCATCAGATTTCTTGGGATTCGCATAACTGCCTGTTGACTTGTTGACTTGTAACACTTGCATTGTACAAGTGTTTGGACTCCGCAGGAACAGTGTCTTCCGTAGGAATTTATTCTTCCTTAGAAGTCTTGTTCTTCATTAGGAAACTTGTTCTTCCGTAGCAAACTTGTCCTTCCGTAGGAATCTTGTTCTTCCGTAGAAGACTTCCACTACTGAAGCAAACTTGTTCTTCAGTTCCAGTTGTTCATCCGCAGAGGATCTTTGGATGTAATGTTACTATAAGAAGCATATCTATGGAAGAACAGAGTGTTCATCCGTAGATGTTTCTTACACTTGGTCAATTTCATAAATTGACCAAGACTAATGTTTGTGCCTACAATTATCCATAACACATATATGGGTTAGCATATACACTTAATGCATGCATAATAAATGACAATTAGAAATATTCATTACAAGAATTGATTAAAGTTCTAAGCCTATACAAATTGATCTAGACCTATAAGTCCTAGATCTAACAATACTCTCCCTTAGGCTTAGATCCTTGTAATCAATCCTTCAAAACAGAAAGCTCCTTGACTCTGGCAATGATCTTGTTGTAGAAGTAAGACACAACAGTTTTCTGATCATCATACTTGTACTTGATCTTCATCTTGCTGAACTTCTTCAGAGTCTCAAAGCTTATACCCAGAACATCTTCCTCCGTAGTGAGTGTGTCTAACACCTTGTTGTTATTCACCACTTCTAGCTCATCTTGCTCTAAAATTCTGAGTTCTGTGAATTCATCAAAAGTTATTCCCTTCAGTAGTCCAGCATTGAATCTTCTTCTTTTGTAGGCTTT
Source organism: Flaveria trinervia (assembly GCA_025506515.1). NCBI lineage: Eukaryota > Viridiplantae > Streptophyta > Magnoliopsida > Asterales > Asteraceae > Flaveria > Flaveria trinervia. The sequence goes on along the minus strand of CM046442.1, from coordinate 76,416,282 downwards.
GGCATGTAATTTGTCAATTACTTGTATCACATGGACATGCGGGAACAAATCATTTTGTGCTTTTTCATCAGCCAACTTGGGAAAGAATTGGTCATTAAGGTACGAGGTGTAGCTGGGATGAAGTAATTTGATTTCCATAGGATCAAAGATCCTGATTCGGTCAGCTTTCTTGTTTTCAGCATTTCTTAGCAGGACCAACTCCTTTGTTTTCTCAACATAACCCTATTTAGTTATAGGGTATGTGAATTGAGTCCTTTCAATGCATTTGATTGCTGGTGTAGTTCTGCTTTTGTAGCCAACCCTCTTCAAGAATTCATCATCTATAGATTCTGAGGCATTGGACTTGTATCTTTTAAGCCCTTTGATTCTCTTCTGATGCTCTGCATCTTCTCTTTTAGCTTCTCTGAGGACATCATCTTTAAATTTAGTCTTGAGCTTTCCCACTAGAGTTGAGAAGTCTCTTCCTCTAGGGTGAATTGGATGATTGCAGATGATCAGGCTTTGAAGATATTTGATGTCATTCTCTGGCAGACTCACCACTGAAAATACATCATGGAAGTATTCAAATCTTCCAGATGTTCTCTTAATAATAGCATAATCCCAGTCTGGATCATATTTCCAGGCCATGATCCTATTCTCTTCCACAGAACTGGGAGTTGTAAGGTGGTCTATTAGCTGTATCAGAGTGGATTTCTGTTGAGTTATCTCCCTCACTATAGTGCCAAGTGGCCATACTTTGCCTGGTATTACTTCTCTTGGCTCTCTGATCAACTGGTCCTTCCCTTTGTGCTGATCTTTAGGTTCAACTGTTATAGGTTCAATAGGAAGTTTGCTTTGTTGCTCATAAGATGGATGTGGAGCTTCGGTTCTGAATTTACACCAGTATCCAGCTCAACTTTCATCATATGCTCCATCATCTTTCTAAGTTCTCCTACTGACGTTCCCTTAATCTCATGTGATTTGTAGTTATGGCCTTGTAACCAGCAAGTCATGTTGTATTTATTCAGCTTAGCTATGTCATAATGTCCCAACTCCTTCTTTATCTTCTGGATGGATTGAAAGGTGCTGAAGGCTTCATAGTCACAATTTGGTATCATAAAGCATGCAAGCTCAAACTCTTTCAACAGATTCTTCATCTCAGTCAGGTTTAGCCTCTCAACCATGTCATAAGGGAAACCATGGTTTATGAGTGTCATGAACATGGTTGATTAAGGCCTCTCTTCTAATATGTCTTTTGTAGACAGAAGATCATCATCCTTTGAGGCTTTTTGATCAGCTAGAGAGTTTTCCTTGATCAGTTCTTTCCACTCTTCATCACTGTCATCATCCCGGTGAGAGATAGACTTCACAGTAGATAAATCTACTGAAGGTGTGTGTTCAGGAGATGTGAGCTTTTGTTTCTTGGAAGAACTTTCCTCAGTTGTCATCTTCTTCTCTACAGCACCAAGATATTTTCTCTTCCTTGAATATTGAATAAGCTCTTTTGATGCCTCAGTAGATTGTTTTGTTTGAACAGTTGAAACATTAGCATTTGACTCTAATGCACACATCTTCATTTTTAGCTGCTTAATCTCTTCTTCTTTTCTTTTTATCACATTTGATTGAGCAGAAATAGAGTTATTTGCTTGTTCAAGCTTCAACATCACCCTATCTTTTTCTTCCTTTTCAGCTTCTGCTGGCTCTTTAAGTTCAGACTCCTGATCAAGCAGAGCATCTTTGACTTCATTGTTGCATTGAGCATCTTCTCTCAGCCTTTTTATTCTAACTTCTTGTTTCATCAGCTCTTCATCCTTTTCTCTGATCACTCCCTTCAACTCCCGTATTATTTGCTTTCTTCTATTTGATTTCCGCACCAGCTTGTTATACTCAGCAACCAAATAGCTCTTGCTAACAGGGATATCAGCATCACTTAGATCCTCTTCATTGTATGCTATCTACTTCTTCTTCTCCTTCCTGATGTTAAGAAGCAATCTCATCATCTTTTACTTCTTCCTGGGCTTCACCTGCTGAGCTTGAACTGATTTGAATAGCTTGAACTTTCGGTTCTTGATGTGATTGTTGTTGTTGTTGATGATCAGTGACTGGAGAAACTGGCATAGTCTTATTTGAGGGTACAGGGGATTCAGTGTTGGATAATGATAGTTTTACTGTACTTGTTTGAGAGGCTAACTTTGTCTCCCCAGTGAAGATGCTCTCAGTGGCTGAATTTTCTGGGTTTGGAGGTTGTTGATAAAGTTGCATTTGAAGTTGATTTGGTGATTGAGTGTGGATTGGAGAGATTAGCTCAGTGTTTTGGCTGTTTGGTGATTGTGGTTGGGATATTTGTTGCTGATTTGGTGATTGATGATGGATGGGAGAGATTGGCTCTGTGTTTTGGCTGTTTTAGGATAGAGGGTGAAAGGGAGAGTTTGGTTCAGTGCTTTGACTTGCTGGTGAATTTGGTACGGATGATTGAGATTGATGATGTATGGGTGATACAACAGGTGAATGAGTTTCTTGTACTGAATTGGCTGGAGAGTCCTCTTGTTGAGCATCCCACACAAGCTCTTGAGGAATATCAGCAGTAGCATCAATCACATGTGCAAACATATCCATGTCATCTCCTTCATATTTTCCAGAAATTTTGTTCAGTACTGATCTGCCAAGGTGTACTTGAACAAAAACACCACCATCCATAGTAGTTCCAGGCAGATCAGCATTAATGATCAATTGCAGGAACCTTGGAAACATGTACATCTTATCAGCCTTCTGCACTTTGATCGATCACTTAAGCAGTTGAAGATGTACTTTGAATAATTGTATGTTCTTCCCTTAAAAACACCAATAATCCCAGAGGAAATGTGCCTTGAGAATCTGTCAAGACTAGATTTTTTGTTTGACATACACTTAAGGTAAGTGTGACAGAGAAATCTGTACAGCTTGCAAAGTCTTCCTTTCTTGATTTCTCTTTTGTCAAAATCACCATCATATCCCATCAGAAGAAATACTTTCTCTATGTATTCATCTTTGAACACATGAGGATGACAACTCAAGAACCCTTCTTATTGTCTGTTCATCGACTCTCAGTCATCGATTCTTCACAATAGCCATAATAGCTTCACCATCTTCGCCTATGCATGCAGAGTTCCAGAAATCCGTTATATGTGATTGATAAATCACAGGCTCTACTGATAAGGCATAGAACAGCCTCGATCTTCTTAAACTGTTTTGATCAAACTGGTTCATTCGTGCGATTGAACCATATGACTGAGTTCATTCGTGCGATTGAGCCTGTGGCTGAGTTCAGTCATGCGTTTTATCCTACGACTGAACTTAGTCGTGTGTCAAGCCATGCGGTTGAGTCAGTTGTGTGACTGAGTCACCGATTGATTCATTCGTGCGATTGAATCATGCGCCTGGCTCAATCATGCGACTGAGGTTCATACGGAGTTTCCATTCGCATCTTGCTCTGTTCGACACTCCAACTTTGAATCTATGTCAAAACTTTATATTAGACTTTGTGTTTAGACTCATTAGATTTATAGGGACTTGAAATAGCACCTACTGTCCTTTAAATCAACGTTTATGTCCATTTAAGTGGTCTATTTTTAAGAGTAAGTCTTAGCTCATGAGTTTAACCGATTATGTCATTTAGGGTTCGATAAGATCATTCATTAGGATTGATTTCAGTCTCACAGTACCTATAGATGAATGGGAAATAAGTTAAAATGACAAGTAGAGTTTAATCACAATAATAGGAATTTTGGGCAGAGTGTTTGTGTAAGGGCGGTTTTTGAGAGCTTTGAAGGGTGGTAAGGAATGCAACCGACCAACCCCTTTGTTTACACTGTTTTAAAGTTTAGTCATGCGACTGGACCCACACACATGCTTCATTCGTGCGACTGGAGTTCAGTCCTGCGACTGGCTGAGACTTCATCATCCAGTCATACGATTGGTTCATTCTTGTGATCCAATTGCATGGTTGCCTCATACTCATGGTCCAATCGTGTGACTGGCTCATACTTATGGTTCAATCGTGCGATTGGCTCATCCTTATGATTCAATCATGCGATTCGCTCATACTCATGATTCAATCGTACAATTGGCTCATACTTATGAGTTTGACCTTATACACATTTGTGGCGTTTATTTTGCTCGTCACCCGTTGTTGGAAATGCGTTGATTATGTTAACCAGGGATAAGATGAGAACCCATAGCAAGTTGAACAAATTAGTTTGAATTTAATTCAATAATGAAGTCTACTCATCTATTGTGTTGAATCTACCGACACATCATATCATGAACTAGCAACCTCTAGGTCTACGTTCTCTATGTTACCTCAGTAGCAGACTAGTTTTACTATCATTTTTTCTTTCGTTGTGCTTAGACTTCTCAAACTTATACTTTGAATTTAGCATGTTGAACATTTAAATCCTTTTAAAGTCCCAAATAATTTGTTCCCTGTGTACTATTATTTTCCATAAACTTTGAATCAGAATCACATATTTGATTTTATTTCTTTCAGCTAATCTGCCCTTCCCCCTCGTTTTTTAGGTAAATAAATACTGCAATTAAGTAAATACTAAACTAAACTATTCTCCCCCTAAAATTCTAAAACCGAAAATCTTTTTGTGTTTTTGGATTTTAATAGACAGGAAAATAAAATAAAAGAAAATAAATAAGAAACTAAGAAAAAACTTGTCGGACTAAGAACTTTCTGCTTCTTGAATCACATCACTTTTCTTTTTCACGCCATTAACCTCTAAAATATATAAAAACCGAGGTTTGTCAAATGCTTTTGTGTAAAGGTCGGCGCGTTGAAAATTTGTGTTAATTTTAACAATATCGATGAATTTCTTTTCAAAACAGTCACATATAAAGTGATTTTTAATACCGATGTGTTTTGTTTTTGGGTGTTGGATCAGAGTTTTGGTGACAGCAATTGCTGCAGAATTATCAACAAAGATAGGGGTGTTAGAAAATTGCAAACCGTAGTCGCGCATTTGCTATTGAATCCAAATGATTTGTGAACAGCAACTTGCAGCAGTAATATATTCAGCTTCACATGTTGATAGAGCAACTGATATCTGCTTCTTACACTGCCAGCTAACTAACTGTCCACCAAAGAACTGACATTCCGCTGATGTTGACTTGTAATTCATCTTGTAACCACCATAGTCCGAGTCACTATATACTGTAAGCTCAAAGTCATCATCATGAGGATACCCGAGTGTTGGAGTACCCTTCAAATAACGAAAAATTCTTTTAACTCCGATGAGATGATTTACTTTTGGTTTTGCCTGAAATCTAGAACAAAGACACGTGACGTACATAATATCAGGACGAGAGGCTGTGAGGTACATTAGGGATCCGATCATTCCTCTATACATGGTGGCATCAACCAGATCACCATTTTCGTCAGGTGCCACGTCATGGTTCGTGGCAATTGGAGTTCTAGCAGCTAAAGCATTTTCCATGTCAAATCGACTGAGGATATCTCCTACATATTTGGACTAATGCAGAAAGATTCCTTTTGGTGTCTAATCCACCTGTAAACCAAGAAAGAACTTCATCTCCCCAATAACAGTCATCTCAAACTCTGCTTTCATTACAAATTTGAATTCCTTACATAATTCTTCATTTTTGAAACCAAAGATTATGTCATCCACATAAATCTGTACCAGTAGTAAATCTCCATCCTTTTCTTTGATGAATAACGTGCAGTCAATAACTCCTGTGCAAAAACCATGTTTCACTAGATGAGTAGAGACTTTCTCATACCAGGCTCTAGGGGCTTGATGAAGCCTGTAAAGAGCCTTATCTAGTTTATAAATTTCACACCCCAAAAACGACCTTGAATATCACAGCAGAATTGTATATGCGTTAAGCATGGCGATGACAAAGTTGGAAACCAACATGATATGTAGGCAACGTTAAAACATCAGTTTTTAAATTACAAACCACAGGATTTTTGTCACAACATTCCAAAATAAGAAAAAGTTCAAATTGTTTAACAACGATCATACACAAAGGTCGTATTTTTAAGTTAATAGCCAAAATAAAACCAAAAGATGCCACATCCACGTTTGCCCAAGCCCAGTTCATACCACCATCCATGCTCCTATGTACCTGATATACATGCTTAAAAAGTCAACATAAAGTTGAGCGAGTTTCACAGGTTTACGAAAACATTACATACAACAGTATCAGATATCATTGACAAACGATGTGGTAAGTTGTAAACTAGCTAGGAATACAACTTAATGATAGCACCTGGAGCTATAATCAAACCAAAACACGAAGGCTTACATAAAGTAAGCAATCCCCACGAAACGAATTCAACATATATTCACTTGCATCCAAAACGCCTGATCAGAGCTACTTATCGTGAGTGCGGGCTGTCAAACCCAAATAGATTTACCAATATACACTGTGGCCTTCCCCAAGGCTAATGATTATATGGGAAAGGGGGTATTCACGAACGACTCACATGAACACAATAACGAAACACCCATACTTGAGATTATCATACGAACACATACGAGTAAGTCATATAATCCTGATACAACAACGAAGCCATGTATTTCCCCCATGATTTTGTAAAATGAAGACAAGTTAAAAAGGGGCCGTGGAAACTCACCTTGATTAATGAAATTGAAAGTACGTGAAATTTCACCAACGAACGTCCAGTCAATCCTAATAGTGCCCTAAGTACGATAGACACTTTAAGAATTGATACTCAAGTCTTACAAGCAAGTTGTTCATCCAACCCACTAGACTTATACTATTTTTAAGAAAATATTTGTTTACGCGAGTAGTTGGTGATTATAACACTCGGTTAAGATTTTAATGAAAATGGTGAATTACGCCTTACTTAGACACGTACCAGTTAACAACCAAAATGCGAAAATTGTAACCAAATATACATAAAAACTCTCATATATGTATACGTACATAAATCCTAAGTCACATTTCATGAATCAAACAACTTTTACCAACTTGGTATAAAAGTCTCTAAATCATGGCAATTTCTACGCATAAGTGACCATTTAGGCATCATAAAACATGTTCAAACGCACGTATCACTTCATGAACCAATTGTACCTCATATAGCCGTAAATAATACATACAACAAGTCCATAACCACTGATTAAAACTTAGACCCATATGATGCCTAATCTTCATGCCAAAAGTCAACGTTCTTACGACTAGTTAAGCCTAAAACGTAATATAATGCATCCAATCACCAAGAATCATACATATTATAAAAAAATACATTATTTGGACATAAAATATCATCATATTTCAGTCCTAGTTCCAGATTTCACTAGTTTCTTTTATTCCATACAAAAATACCTAGTCTAGCATGCATTTCGACGTAAATCTCAACCATAATCATTCTAATCACCCAAACAATGATCCGTCCACGATCTATCATGTTTTCATGCTACATATACCCCAACTTAATGTTCTAAACTATCCATAGCAAACCTTCATCAAAATGTTACATAGAGGATCTATAACAGATTTCACACTTAACTCTACTTGCATGGACGATTTAACATCAACAATGCATCATCAAGCAACAATCTAGCATCCAAATGTTAACATACATACATTCACACGTACGGACACATACATACACATATATAACTCATTTTAATACCATATTTTCTGTTTCAAAATAGGTTTTTCCCAAAATCTTACTTGGATGAACAATCTATAGCTTTTAGGTAATCATTTTCGTATAAAAGCGTAACCAAAACGAAATATTAAGGTTACCTTAGTCCTAGCAAGCTATTTTCACGAAAAGAACGTTGAATGATGGTTTTTCCTTCTTGCTTCATCACCAACGAGCCTTCTATTGCTCTAATATGCTTGCACCTTGAGTTCCAAGTGAAGATCTTCAAAAAAAACGTGACAAAAACGAAAATGGTGGTGGGGGAGGTGGTGTGGCCGTAGGTTTGTAGAGAGAGAGAGAGTTCAATTTTTTTCTTGAAATGAAGTGGAAGAATGAAAAGAGAGGGGGAGAAAGGGTATTTATAAGGGGAGGGGAGGGAAAAGGGGGGGGGGTTAGAGGGGTAGTCGAACGGTCATTTTCCTTTTTCTCCCGTCTCGACCCGACTTTCAAAACCCGAACATGTTAAATTCTAATTCCTTGCAAAATTCTAGTCCAAAACGACTATTTACATGCCCCATACCTTGGTTTTGTCGTCCACTTGGGCATTTTATTATTTATCTGCTAGATTGAGCCATTTCAACGCACTAAGGCGCGTAGATGCTGTTATCAGGTTTTCTCGTTATGATAGTCGTTTCCTCAAATAATAACATTAATATAAGTGTAACTAAGATTAAATTAGGCCAATTCTCATTTTTACCTATGACGTTAATATTTATTTTCCCGGTCGGTTCGTAGTGGTGTTTATTTCAGACATTCGTCGGACTCGGGTTTTCATGGTCGATCACGCATGAAATAGAAACGTAAGCACACGTAGGACTCTAATCAATCTTTAGATTAGTTTATTTAGTGCTATATATTCTAAAACAAGACTGATCATAGAAACAAGATCTAGGGTTTCTAGAGAAATTACCCGGAAATCGAGGGTTGTCACAGCCTTCCCTCCTTAAAGAAATTTCGTCCCAAATTTTTCTAAGAGGTAGGGTTATGATTTGTCTTGAAGAAGTGCGGGTACTCTCGTTTCATCATGTCTTCCCGTTCCCAAGTATACTCAGGTCCATGTCTCGAGTTCCATCTCACTTTCGCTAGGCGAATACGACTACGTCTAGTCTTACTTTCCTTCTAATCAGTAACCTCAATAGGTTCTTCACGAAACTAAAGTTTATCATCAAGACAAACTTCTTCCAGAGAAATAACAGGCGTTTTATCAGACAAACACCTCCTTAGATTGGACACATGGAACACATTATGCACACCTTTCAATTCACGCGGTAACTCTAGGCGATATGCAATGGGGCCTACACGGGCTACGATCTTGTATGGACCAATATAGCGGGGGCTAAGTTTGTCATGCTTGCTAAACCTAACAACTCCTTTCCAAAGAGAAACTTTCAGCAGAACTCCATCTCCAACCTTGAATTCCAACGGTTTTCTCCTTCGGTCAGCATACTTTCTCTATCTGTCCTGTGCGACTTTCAATCGATCCTTTATCTTAAAGATCTTATCTGTTGTCTCCTGGATAATCTCAGGTCCTATCATTTGTTTATCACCAACCTCACTCCAACATAGTGGAGAACGACATTTTCTCCATAAAGAGCTTCGAATGGTGCGGCCTTCAAACTAGTTTGATAGCTGTTGTTATAGGAAAATTCAGCTAATGGTAGGTAAGCATCCCAACTACCACCAAAATCCATTACACAAGCATGCAACATATCTTCTAAGATCTGAATAATTCTTTCACTTTGACCGTCACTCTGTGGATGATAAGTTGTACTCATATCTAGCTTTGTACCTAGGGCTTTCTTTAATGTTTTCTAGAATCTTGATGTAAGCGATTATCTCTATCAGAGATAATCGAAATTGGTACTCCATGCCGAGACACAACCTCTTTGAGATAAATGCTAGCCAACTTCTTCATAGGGTAGGATTCTCTAATAGGTAGGAAATGTGTTGATTTCGTCAAACGATCCACAATTACCCAAATGGTGTCATAACCACTCCTTGTGCGGGGTAATTTGGTGACGAAATCCATAGCGATACGATCCCATTTCCACTGAGGAATCACTGGCTGTTGAAGAAGTCCAGACGATTTCTGGTACTCGGCTTTGACTTTTGCGCAAGTCAAACATTTACTAACGTACTCAGCAATATTTCCTTTCATATAATGTTCCTTAAGATCCTTGTATATTTTATCCGATCCTGGGTGAATCGAATATCTAGACCTATGAGCTTCATCCAGTACCAATTCACGCAAATTTCAAGTAGGGGTACCCATATTCTATTCATGAAGTATAACGTATCATCAGACTGTTGGATTCTGTATGCCCAAGACACATAGAACATTGATGCGGTTAGTATGTCATGATTCAAGTCGGGTTATACCCAATAACAAGCTTTGCAAACACAAACAATTATTTAATTGACGATATGATTGTGCAATTAAATAAACACACCAAATTTAGAAAATAGGTTTTCTAATTAAATTGCATTGAGATGGAACAACTTATTAGGATATTTTGTTTAAGAATATTATTTGTAATGTTATCTAAGTAGCTTAGATAACATCAAATAATAAAAGGGTGTATAACTTATATAATTAAATGGTTAATGTTTAAATAATTTAGTGACTTGTTTAGTATATTGTGTGTGTGTGTTTGTTTAAGAGGAAACCCTCTTTTGAACCTTTTTTCGGCCGCCCAAAGCAAGGGGTATTGGCCCTTTTCTCCCTTGAAAACACACACACACTAAACTAGTCTTACACCAAAAAGTTCACCTCTCATAACACATGCAATAAACCCCAAAACAAGAACACACTCTCTCTCTCTCTCTACAGCCCTTGAATAGCAGCAGAAAGGAAAGAGTATTTTCGGGTTTAAGGTGGTGTTTCTCCCTAACAAGAAAGTGTTGTGCTATCAAGCTTGGGGCATACTAACTTGAGGGATCCTTCCTTGGAGCCTTGGCCGAGTTTTAGCATCTAATCACTCTTCTTTGGTCGACATTTTAGCTGTTTTAGAAGGTAGTTATGGCAGCCCTTTGTGGCTGTCATATTATGTTGTTTTATGTTTACATAGCATGTATAGTCACATATAATGATCCTTTGATATATGGGTTTGTTTTATACATTAATATGGTCACCTAATGAACATATTTTCAGCCTATAAACAAGTTTATAAAGTTGTTATTTCGCTGCGTTTTCAGAAAGTTTAAGAGGTTAAACTGTGATTTTATAGTCTTACAAACCCTTACAATGGCATCTAGAGCCGGTTATATGGATAGCATCCTTGTTTGTATCCTTTAAAATTTGTTTTATGGGATTTTGTAACCCTTTTAAGGGCTGAAATGTTCTTGTATGTTGAATCCCCAAGCTTTCAAGGTTATATCACACATGCTTGTGATTAAACCTTGAAAGATATGTATGATGATATGTATATTGTTTGGACAATGTTTGAAACCCGTATTTTCAGTTTATGATGGCTGAAAATCGTGGGTTTTAATGGGGATTCTTAGTTATATTTGGATGATATGATGTATGTTCATATTGGTGCATAACCTAGCTTAGACCTTGTGTGTTTTGGTTTGGATTGAATGTATTTATTTGATTATATTCATTCAATGGGGTTGTATATTAATTTGTGCTTTGTTTAAAATGTATTTTGTCTATTTATTCATTGGGATGTAATAATAGATTAGGAGTAATTCCTTTTACTAGAAAATATGTATTAGGATATATATTTTGTAAAAGAAGATGCTCGGGAAGGAAGCACAAGAGGAAGACACAAAAGAAGGACTTGAAGCATATGGATGCAAGTTTAAGTGGGGGTCTATGAAGAACTCAATTTTGTGTTGTATTCAACCCTTAAGAAAGACCAAATGACCACACTTGTGATGGCAAACAAGTGTGGTCATAATAGTAGCTATGGTTATACACATTATGGTTGTTTATATTATGGTTGTTTGATTGTGGTTTTATGAATGATTGTATGATATTTGGATATGATTAACAATCTCAATAAAAATGATCTTAACAAGTTAATATAAAATGGTTCTTAATCATTAAGTGTTAATAAATGGTTATTAAAAGGATTAATGATTTTATAATAAAATGGGTTTTATTAAAAGAACCATAGGGTATCTTGTATTTGAAAGCATGCAAATACAAGTACATAGAGTTTTCTAAACTAGAATTATGAAATCTCTAAACTTTTGTCAAACAACTTTAACACCGTCCTTTTGCACAACACTTGAGTCATTTGGAAACTCTTAATGGGATAAAGGTCACCTAACCATTTAGAGGGAACTTTTAACTTAAGGTGGGGATACCATATTGGTGGGATAAAGGTCACCTAACCACTTATGTGGGTAAACTCACATGTGTGTGCAAGTAGGGTAACTTGATTTGCAAACCATGTTAAATGGATCACCTACAATATGGTTTCCAAATCGTGTTGATGGGATTAACATGCCGACTTTACATATGATGTTTAAAGTCGATCCCATACCTCTAGAAGTTGCAAATGGTTGCAACCATCAATCGTTGACCACCTTATAAATTTAAATCGTGGGATAAAGGTCACCTAACCACAATTTAAATGTAATGTTGGGTTCTAGATTTTAATATAAAAATGACCTTAAAAGGTGTTAATTATTTAAAATAGCAATATCAAAAATACTAAAATAGATCTTTGTTATATTTTGTAGATGGCCACCAATAATGATAATCATGATAACTCATCCGCGTCCACCCAATCATTACGAGCGATCCTCCAAAAGGAACGTCTAAATCATAACAATTTCATTGATTGGTATCGAAACTTGAGAATCGTTCTCAAGCAAGAAAGACGATCATATATTTTAGACGACCCTATCCCTGATAAACCTTCTGAGGATGAGAGGAGGCCTATAACGATTGGCTAAAGTACACTGAGGACTCCGTCCAAGTGTCTTGTCTCATGCTAGCGAGCATGACTCCGGATCTCCAAAAGGAGTATGAACATCACGGAGCTTATGACATGATAACCCAGCTGAAGGAAAAGTTCCAAGAGCAGGCAAGGGTTGAGCGCTTCGAAACGGTTCGAGCACTCCATGCATGTCGTATGGACGACAACCAATCAGTTTCATCTTATGTACTTAAGATGAAAAGTCATATTAACCGCCTCGAGAGGCTTAATTGTCCCGTCTCGAAGGAATTGGCCACGGATTTGATCCTTAATGGCCTTACCAAGAAGTTCGAGACATTTATGTTGAATTACAACATGAATGCATGGGACAAGAGCATTGGTGAGCATCACTCAATGCTTAAAATAGCCGAGGCGGCCATGGGTAAAAGGGTTTTACCCGTTCTCACCATCCATGAAGGTGGGAACACGAAAAGGTCTCATCCCACACCCAAGAAAAAGGTTGCCAAGGGTAAGGGACCAACATGGGGAAAGGGGAAAGGGGTCGCAAGGGTGCCACCCAAACCACAAGAGAACAAGCAAGAGGTTGCTACCAATGACCCATGCTTCAAGTGTAGGGAGATTGGACATTGGGCAAGGAATTGTCCTATCCATCTCCAAGAGTTGAAAGCAAAGAGGGATGTCGGGCAGACCTCAGGTACAATATATATGATTCATATTGATCTTAATGTTACATCTTCTAACACATGGGTATTGGATACCGGATGTGGAACTCATATTTGTAATTTGTTGTAGGGGTTCACAAGAAGTAGGGACTTCAATCAAGGGGATATAAGCCTCTTCATGGGCAATGGAACTAAAGTCATAGTTGAAGCTTGTGGGGACTACATCCTAAAACTTCCAAGTGGCTTGGATGTGATTTTGAAGAATGTTTTGTATGCTCCTAGTTTGACTAGGAACATTATTTCAGTATCCCAATTAAGACTTTATGATTATGTATTATCTTTTGTTGAAAATGATATTCATGTTTCTTTAAATGATATGTTCTATTTTAAAGCTGTTCTCATTAATGGTATTTATGAATTAGTTCATGAAAATACTTTAAATAGTTCATTGTACCAAACTAACACCAAAAAACTAAAGTTGGATTTGAGTGATACCTATCTTTGGCATTGTCGCCTTGGTCATATAAACAAGAAACGTATACAAACACTTCAAAAGAATGGTCTTTTAAAAACAAATGAATATGATTCATTTGATGTATGTGAATCTTGTTTACAAGGAAAAATGACTAAGGCACCCTTTAGTGGAACTAACGAAAGGGCAAAAGATTTACTAGGAATCATACATTTGGATGTATGTGGTCCTTTTAAACCAATGACTAGGAATGGTGAAAGATACTTCATTACCTTTACCGATGATTATAGTCGCTATGGGTATGTGTACTTAAGGCACAAAGATGAAGCTTTTGAAACGTTCAAGATCTTCAAGAATGAAGTAGAAAATCAACTCAACAAGTCGATTAAAGTTTTCCACACAGATAGAGGAGGTGAATACCTAAAATGATGATTTTCAAGATCATCTTAGGAGTTATGGGATTGTCTCACAACTCACTCCACCTGGAACACCACAACATAATGGTGTGTCTGAGAAGAGGAATCGAACCTTATTGGATATGGTTCGATCTATGATGGCTAGAAGCATATTGCCTCTATCATTTTGGGGTTTCGCTTTGCTCTCCGCGACCCGTATTCTAAATATGGCCCCAACCAAAAAGGTGGAAAGGACACCTTTTGAGATATGGCATGGAAGAGTTCCATCCCTATCATACTTAAGGGTCCGGGGTTGTGAGGCTTACGTTAAGACTCCCACCCCAAACAAATTGGAAGTCCGATCCACCAAGTGTATCTTTATTGGATATCCTAGAGATTCTATGGGATATTATTTCTATGATCCACTAGAACAAAAGGTGTTTGTTGCCAGAGGGTGAGTTCTTAAAGGCAAAGTTCCTTATGGAAGGAACTAGCAGTAGAACATTGGATCTTGAGGAGGATCAAGAACCACAACCCGATGCATGTCTGGTTGAAACTAGCACTCAACATGAGGATGTTGAGGATGATCAAGCGGTTGATCAATACACACAAAACATTTGCAGAAGTGGTAGAACTAGTAATCCACCTGAAAGATATGGATTTTTCATGGATGGATGCTATGTGGTAGATTCAGATGAACCAACCACGTACCAGAATGCAGTGTCCAATTTGGATTGTGACAAATGGCTTGAGGCCATGAACGTTAAGATGCAATCCATGTATGACAATCAAGTTTGGGAACTTGTTGTACCACCTCTTAATTCCAAAGTAGTTGGAAGCAAGTGGGTTTTCAAGAAGAAAACCGATATGCATGGAAACTTGGATACTTATAAAGCTAGACTTGTAGCAAAGGATTTCACTCAAACTCAAGGGGTTGACTATGATGAAACTTTCTCACCTGTTGTGATGCTAAAGTCTATAAGGATATTCTTTGCCATAGCTGCTCATTATGATTATGAGATTTGGCAAATGGATGTCAAAACCGCTTTCCTAAATGGATATCTTGAGGAAGATGTCTATATGGTTCAGCCTGAAGGTTTTGTCGATCCAAAACATCCTAATAAAGTATGCAAGTTAAAGAAATCAATCTATGGATTGAAACAAGCATCGAGAAGCTGGAATCATCGTTTTGATGAGGAGGTAAAGAAATTTGGATTCATCAAAATGCTGATGAGGCTTGTGTGTATAAGAAGGCTAGTGGGAGCGCAATAACTTTCCTAGTATTGTATGTTGATGACATACTACTATTTGGAAACGACATTCCAACCTTGGAATGTGTAAAAACCTGGCTTGGAAGTTGTTTTTCCATCAAGGATCTTGGTGAGGCCGCCTATATTCTAGGAATAAAGATCTATAAGGATAGATCAAGGCGGTGATTGGTTTAAATCAAAGTGCATACATTGATAAAATCTTGAAAAGGTTCAAGATGGAGAACTCTAAGAAAGGTACGGTACCTATTCAAAGAGGAACGATATTGAGTACGACTCAATGTCCTAGCTCAAAGGATGAGCAAGATAAAATGAAGGCAATCCCATACGCATCTGCTATTGGATCCATCATGTATGCAATGATATGCACTCGACCGGACGTGTCATGCGCCTTAAGCATGACAAGCCGATACCAGCAAAATCCTGGAAATAGTCATTGGATGGCTGTTAAGAACATACTTAAATACCTAAGGAGGACAAAAGATATGTTCCTAATCTATGGATCTGGTGATGAGGAACTTGTTGTAAAAGGTTACACGGATGCCAGTTTCCAAACAGATCATGATGATTCACGATCACAGTCGGGATATATTTTCATTCTGAATGGAGGAGCGGTCTCCTGGAAGAGCTCCAAACAGGATGTGGTGGCTCTATCAACTACAGAATCAGAATACATCGCCGCCTCATTGGCAGCTCAAGAAGCTGCATGGTTGAAGAAATTCATTGCCGATCTAGGGGTTCCCTTCCATTCAGGACCCCTGGAGATCTTTTGTGATAACGAGGGTGTGATTGCTCAAATCAAGGAACCTCGTGCTCATCAAAAGACTAGGCAAATTGAGCGGAGATTCAACTACATACGAGATGAAGTTGAAAAAGGAAAGATATGTATTCGCAAAGTTCACACGGATCAGAACATTGCGGATCCTCTCACGAAGCTCCTTGAAAAGGCAAAGCATGAAGGTCATACTTGTGCCATGGGACTTTGATATTCTAGTGATTGGATTTGATCTATAATTTTGTATTTGGATATATGGAACTCTTATTAGTTGAATAAAATTATTTGGTAATAATGTTTCAATTAATATTCCAATTTAGCATGTCTAATCCATGAGTAAATTGCTTATTCTAAATGTCCGTAGTCGTTCAGACTTGTGGGAACAAGTGTGAAGGTAAGATTATTATGAACTTGGATTGGTTGATATTCATAAGGATGAATATAGAGCAATGGGTTGCTATCAAGGTTCATAGATATTTGTGGGATACGAATATTGGACTAACCCGCAACTCAAACTTTACTACATGGAATCTTATTGATTGATCATAAGTAATTTTGAGTAAAGGCGAATATCATTTGGTATCCTCAGACCTGAGATACATATTGGGTTTTGATATTCACCAAGTGTCATACCTTGATCTGGTTTTCTGCAGTTCTGAAATAATGGGCAGTACATGGGACTATGTTCAGGTGTGACACAAGGTGATTGTGAGGAACGTATGTAATCAAGATGGGATTTGTTCCTCTTATTCGTTGAGAGTTAGATGTCTAAGGCCTGGATAAGTCAAATCAACAAGGAATGATCATTCTGTGTCCTTGGATTTGACATGACATCTATAACAAAAGGATAGATGATTAATTCACCTAAATCATTTCAAGTAGGATACTTGAAAGAGATGATGTTATTGAATGGCTATAAGTCATGCGTTGGATTGTTGGATAGTAATCATTTTCGTATAAAAACGTAACCAAAACGAAATATTAAGGTTACTTAGTCCTAGCAAGCTATTTTCATGAAAAGAACGTAGAATGATGGTTTTTCCTTCGTGCTTCACCACCAACGAGCCTTCTATTGCTCTAATATGCTTGCACCTTGAGTTCCAAGTGAAGATCTTCAAAGAAAACGTGACAAAAACGAAAATGGTGGTGGGGGAGGTGGTGTGGCCATAGGTTTGTAGAGAGAGAGGGAGAGTTCAATTTTTTTCTTGAAATGAAGTGGAAGAATGAAAAGAGAGGGGGAGAAAGGGTATTTATAAGGGGAGGGAAGGGAAAAGGGGGGGTTAGAAGGGTAGTCGAACGGTCATTTTCCTTTTTCTCCGGTCTCGACCCGACTTTCAAAACCCGAACATGTTAAATTCTAATTCCTTGCGAAATTCTAGTCCAAAACGACTATTTACATGCCCCATACCTTGGTTTTGTCGTCCACTTGGGCATTTTATTGTTTATCTGCTAGATTGAGCCATTTCGCCGCACTAAGGCGCGTAGATGCTGTTATCGGGTTTTCTCGTTACGATAGTCGTTTCCTCACATAATAACATTAATATAAGTGTAACTAAGATTAAATTAGGCCAAATTCTCATTTTTACCTATGACGTTAATATTTATTTTCCTGGTCGGTTCGTAGTGGCGTTTATTCAGACATTCGCCGGACTCGGGTTTTCATGGTCGATCACGCATGAAATAGAAACGTAAGCACACGTAGGACTCTAATCAATCTTTAGATAGTTTATTTAGTGCTATATATTCTAAAACAAGATTGAGTATAGAAATCAAGATCTAGGGTTCTAGAGAAATTACCCGGAAATCGAGGGTTGTCACAATAAACTCTCATCCCGATAATAAGGATCCTCAAATCCTTCGGGTTGACTGACGTAGACTGTTTCACGGATTTCACCATGAAGGAATGTAGTTTTTACATCTAATTGATAAACTTTAATCTTCATGTAGGATGCATAGGCTAGAAAGATACGAATTGCTTCCATCCGTGCCATAGGTGCAAACACTTCATTGTGATCAATGCCTTCGTCTTGTCTAAACCCTTGAACCACAAGCCGAGCCTTATTCTAATTATAACCCCTTGATCATCTTTCTTACATTTCAGCACCCATTTAGTGCCAATCACCTTAGCACCTTATGGTCTGTCCACAAAGGTCCATACTCCTAACTTCTTGAACTGTAAGAGTTTTTCTTGCATAGCACTAACCCATGCCTCATCGGTTAAGGTTTCACTTACATATTTTGGCAAAAATTAAGACACAAAACATCGATAAGCACCATCGTGAAGATATCCTTTTTCCATGACTAAGGCATAGTCAGCTGAGTATAGCTGATTTCGTGTCTGCCTCCCGATAGAACATCCCCAATGATGTTTTCCAGGGGATGATGCATATTAATTCGAGATCTAGGAGTGGTGGGAACAACTACTTCAGGATCCAGATTTTCAATCCTAGGTTTAGTATCAGTAGCTGTTGGATTATGAGGTTCAAAAGTGTTAGAGGCATCAAGATCTATGCTTGTGTACTTTTTAGTGGGAACCTGGTCCTCCTGGTCCACATTTTTAGTCTCAACTGCTACATTATCAGAGGAGGAGTCACTTCAAGCTCTCCCCTAAAGGACTAGAAGGATCGTCTAATGGAACCGATGGTGTCGAGTCTTGTGGAGGAGTGTTCAGAACATCGTACATCATTGTAGTGGATATCTCATCATCAGGAAGAGAGGGAGGTAGGTTGAAGGACAAATATTCCATCATAGTCAAAGAAGAAGGAAGGTCCTTTTCCAGCAGGGACGGAGGTGTATCTTTGAACATCAACATTGCACCACACTTCTACCTAACCCATTGAGTTGTTATAAACTCTCTTGTCTGGTATACTGTATTCGAGAAAGATACCTTCTTCATCCTTCTCACTAAACTTCCCAGATTGAGCTTTCTTTAACATGCACGGTGCACCAAATGGTTCGAGATACTCCAAGTTTGGTTTACATTGCTGGAGCAGTTCATAACATGTTTTACATGATGTTTGACCACCAAGACTCGATTTAGGGTGTAGCATGCATTAGCCACTGCCTCGTTCCAAAATTGAATAGGCAGTTAGAGTCGGCTACATTGTTCTTGCTGTCTCTATCAAGCTAGGATTCTTTCTTTCAGCAACCCCATTCATCGTGGAGTGTAGGCAGACGTAACTTGATGAATAATTCCTTTCTCTCGATAGAATGCCTCCATCCACTAATTCTTGAACTTTGTTCCATTTTCTGATCGAATCTTTCATACTTTCAGTTTGTAGAGTGATTCTAATGTAGTGACTAGATGCTTGAATGATTCAAATGTCTCTAACTTGGCTTTCAGAAACATCACCCAAGAGAATCTTGAGTAATCATCAGTTACTACAAAGCAATACCAATCACCAACGATGTGTATAAGCTCGAGAGGAATGTCGATAGAATTAACTTTCTTTGCTTTGTGAGACTTCTTGGTCTGTTTTCCTTTCTTACATGCTACGCAAAAATCTGGGAGCTGGAAATTCTTGACTGTAACTCCATTCACCAATTCATTCTGAACCAGATGATTCATCTTCCTGGGATTAATATGTCCATTCTCCTATACCAGGACTGAATCGCTCTCTGTTGCCTTTGACAAGAAACACTGGGTAGTAGACTCAGTTGTGGAGGCTTTTGATAGATCCAAGACATACAAATCGTTATATCTTGAAGCTAACATTAGAACTTTATCCTCCTCGACAACATACTCCTTCTTCAACATGTAGCACTTCTTGTTGTCAAACACAACTTTGAATTCCTTATCACAGATTTGGGAGACAGAAAGCAAGTTGTTTTGCAGTTGCTGAACGTAGTTCACCTTGTCAAACTTAACTTTGTCGTTCCCACTTCACCTTGAGCGGTGATGTAACCTCCTTTATTCCAACTAGTGATATGTGTCCCCTTTTAATTTACTTGACGTTGAAAAGGAGAGACGAATTCCCTAACATGTGCCTGGAAGCCCCATTATCAATAATCTAGGTATTAATGATAGCGCTGTAGCGAATGCCCTGCAGATACAAAGGAATTGACTAGTTCAGGTTTGGGACCCAAGCCTTAACTGGCTTGGGTTTCCTAGAGGTATCACACATCATGAACTCAACCCATTGTCCTTCAGAGGATGAGGGCACATCTTTCTTCTTCTTGTCCTCACTAACAGACACTTTACTTGATTTTTCTTTCCATTAACCAGTTTTGTGTAAGGCCTATTTGTGGTAAACAGACGACTGGATTATTGTTTGAACTTTAGGTTCACTAATATTCTTAGGTGTAACCTTAGGAGGACTATTAGATCTAATTTTAGAAAAACTTGGTTTTTCATCAAAAAGGTCAATTTTCTTTTTAGGTGTCTGATAATAAGGACAATTTGGAGAGATATGTCCCTGTTTTCCACAACTGTAGCAGGATCTTCCTTTAATAGTTTAAGGAAAGGAGTGATGTAGGGTTGAGTTTGGTCGTGATTTGAGATATGTCCGGTTGGGTAACGACTCTTCCTTTTTAGATGTTTCTCATTCTTTAACAAACTTAATTGTTTTGACATTTTGAACATCTTTCATTTTCATTTTATTAGGATTTTGATTATTAACACGTTTAAGGTTGATTGGATTAGACATTTTAGGTTCTGAAGTAGATGTTTGTGAACCTGACCCTAATTTAACCTTTTCAATTTTATCACCCAAATCCTCAATAGGTATCTTATCTATTGACCCCATAGTAGAATCCTTCTGTTTAGTGACAGATTTCATAGGTTTACCCATAGAATCTGGATCACTGACCAGAGGAGTAGACACCACATGATCCTTTATCTGGTTATTATTAATTGGTCTACATTTAGTGTTCAAAAGAATTTCATGTGGTGACGGTACTACTTTATAACCCAGACCTTCCCCGGTATTCCATTCTTTCACTAGGTTCTAAGCAATGTGAGAAGAACTTGACAAACTGTATAGTTTTTGTTTTAATGATTCAACTCTGACTTGCAAAACTGCTTTTTCCTTTTTAGTATCCTCCAAAGAATTTATAATAGAACTTGATTTCATTTGATTAATTTAAGGCAACAACCTCGATTTCCCTTAGTTGTTCTCCTAACAGTTCTACCTTTTCTTTGAAGCTGCACTCATTTTGTTTTAAAACACAATTTGCTTTAGTGTAGACTTGTAAATCATTTACTAGATTATCCCTGAATTTATCACATTCAGTACATGCATGTTTTTCAAATAATTCGTCTTTAGAACATACCTGTGTAGAACTAGATGAATCAGTCATCAAAGTAGTGTCAAACTCTTCAGTGACTGGAGATTCTGAATTTGTAGCACTAAGCTCTTCTTCAACCAAATGATTAACAACATCTATAGCTTCTTTGATATCTGAAAGTGTATGCTCAGCTATGGTCTCTCCTTCACTTGTAACCCATCATCCAATGTATCAACTAAGGCAATGTTTGATTCACCATGAGAAACGAATCGGAAGGGCCAGTCTTGTCCTTCATCACCTTGAGTAACCAAAGCCTTAGACTCTTTACTTGAAGATGAAGCTCCAATCTTCCTTGTCTGGTCGGTTGAATGTAGGAAAAGGATTTCCATTACCAGTCTTCTTTGGCTTTACACACTCAAGTTTGAAGTGCCCCTTTTCACCAAAACACGCAACTTTGTTTTTGTCAAATCCAAATGTCGTATCTTTCGTTGCAACCAAATTTTGCCCCGTCTTTTTAACAAACTTTTTGTCGCATCTTCCATGCGTTCTAGCTTAGTTTCATCAACTTGCTCATAGTCCTCGTCAGCAAGATGAATAATAGTAGCTAGAAGATCCATGTGCTCTTTGGCAACTTCCACGGTGACATTTCCGAGATTCTCTGTCCTCAACTTGGTAGTATTTGTCTCAGGAACAATGTATTGGTTTCCAGATGACCCTGACATTATGGTTTCTGATGCATTGCTTTGGGAAGGAGCAGAAGAGCTAGACACAAATGCCGTTTGTAGTGGTGCGCCTGAAGCAGCCGAAGTTGGAACTGAATTGTATAGTGCAGGATTCTGAACATTGGATCCTTTCTTCAACTTTTGTTTCATACGTAGTTCTTCCTCCCTAATTTCAAAATGAAATCATTTATGTCCAAAGTAGCAACAGTGACGTTATCTCAAATTAGACACAAATGGATCCCATTTGTCTAGCAGACCATCAACAAAACTAGAGACTTTATCTTCCATGGATGTGGTCATGCCATGAGTGTGCAACTCACTCATCAGATGATAGAATCGATCAATGTTATCATCCAAGCTATCATTCCCAATTGGAGAGAAATTGTCAAATTCCTTCTTAAGAGCTTTTGCCTTCAGTGCTTTCAGAGTTGAATTTCCTTCGTATCTCTTTTCCAAGGCCTCCCATAATTTCTTAGACTACTTGTTCTCAAAGAACTTATGAAAGTTGTCCTTAGGTATAGACTGAGTCAACAAGGCATATGCTTTCTTTTCTGCATTATGCAGAGTCTTCTAGGATTCACTCATTCATCCCAAAGTCAATTTAACTCCATTAGCAGTGACAAGTACCATGTAACCAGACTCAATGGATGTCCAAAGGTTTGGGTCAACTCCATTCAAGTAGATTTCAAACTGTTGTTTCCATTGTGGGTATTCATCCAAAGTTAATAGCTTGGCAGTTTGTTGTGGTTCCAATCTCATTCTCCAGAAGTAGAAGGTTCTGGATACGTGAGTCCTTTCCAGCAGTGAATGCAGCAAGCTGGTCTTCCATTGCTTTAAACTTGATAAACTTAGAACAAGACAGATTCACTCGTTCGAATGAGCTATCCGAATGGGTCACTCGTGCGAATGAAAGATACAAATGAATTCAATCGTGCGATTAGATTCAGTCGTGCGAATGAGCAGGACAATTGTAATCAACCGACTGGAGCTACTTAACCGCACGAATAAGAGACACGACTGAGTTTAGTCGTGCGAATGAAAGTATATGAATGGGTTCAGTCGTTCGAATGGTCCAATCATGCGACTGAAGGCTGTTGTGTTTGTAAAATCGAATATTTTGAACACTTTGACACAAAATACGAATTTTTCCAGAAATCCTAATCTGCCATTTGATGAACAATCAAAACTTTAACACATGCAAACATCTAAAACACTTTTTGAAGCAAAAAAGGTGACTCTTTTGATTGAAAACATAGGTTTTAACACCAAAACCAATTGAATCCACACAGAATCATGAGCCAAAGCTCTAATACCACCGGTTAGGACCGTTTTCGTATGGAGTACTAACGGATTCTGTGTGAGACCAGATCAAATAGTGAGGAATCCTATTTGAGTGGTGATCTAATAAGTGAGAATGACAACCTGATTGATCTAACGATGAAACAAACGTTAAGAATTGATTAGAAATCGATCATGAACAAACTATGAAGTTGGATTGGCTGTTTAGGATGCTCTAGACGGCTATGGTTTTTAAATATTTGAATTCTCTATTTTTCCATGAATTATGTGGTATTTATATGTTTGTAGTTTTCATTCGTGCGACTGACTCATGCGATTGATTCATACGCACGACTGAAGGTTCAGTCATGCGACTGAATCAATCTTATGTCTCAGTCATACGACTGATCTAGTCTCCTGGTTTAGTCATGCGGCTGGTCCATAAGTATGATTCATTCATGTGTATGGCCTATAAGTATGGTCCATTAGCATGAATAACCACCCGACTAAGTTGAACACATTTCTCAATCATTATTGACTTAGAACTATGAACAACAACCTCAAACTTATATATGATGTTCATACATATGAATTATATCACATACAATAAAAATATGAAATATTCAAAGACAAATAAACATCAAAAGCATATCATATTTCATTGAATAGTTACATTACACATGTGTAAGAAATGGTAGATACATGATGTTCCTAGTTTATGTGCTTAAATGTAAAAGTCTTTCATTTCTTACACATGTGTAATGTAATGACTCAATGAAATATAATATGTGTTTGATGTTTGTTTATGTTAATCATTCTTATATAGGTTTGAGGTTGTTGCTCATAGTTCTAAGTCAATAATGATTAAGAAATGTGTTCAACTTAGTCAGATGATTATTCATGCTAATGGACCATACTTATGGACCATACACATGAATATATCATGCTTATGGACTAGTCGCATGACTGTACCAGGAGACTGGATCAGTCATATGATTGAGACATAAGATTGACTCAGTCGCACGACTGAACCTTCAGTCGTGCGTATGACTCAATCGCATGATTTAGTCGCATGACTGAACCATGCTAATGGTTCAGTTGTAAGGCCCGATCCCGGGACGCTTACAGTTGGTCGATCATTGCACATAAAACATATAATTGCATTTAACCTTCATAAAACATCACAGTGGAACATTAAAATAACTTTTCATTTCATTATAAATGCTTTTACAAGTTAATACAATCATTCATTTCAAAACATCGTTCGTTCACATTACAATGCAAAAACATTAAACAACAGAATGCCATCCAAATGCCAAGTAGCTGCCCCGCGCCATCCTCAGCAATGCTCACATGCCAACTGGAAAATCCATAAAAAGTCAGTGTTGCTAAGCGAGTTCTAGTTTTATAAAAACATTGCATTACCTTCCATTCATTAAAAACATTTTTATTACTATCGCACATGATCACACATCGTACATACATCAGGTAATAATTATTATCTTCAACATCGTTCGTTAGTACACTTCACACATATATCACATATCGCACGTATCACACGTATCGCACATATCCCACGTATCGCACATATTGCACGTATCACACATATAGAACGTAGCGCACATATCACACGTATCGCACATATCGCACGCATCGCAAATATCGCACGTATCGCACATATCTCACGTATCGCACAGATTGCATGTATCGCACATATCGCACGTAACGCACATATTGCACGTATGGAGTGGTCACTTGGACAGACTCGCCCTGTGTGTGTGAACTCTTATGGGTTAGCCAAGATCGCATGTTGTAAATAGATATACACACCGTAATTAGGAAATCACACATTATTGGAGCAGTCACCAAGACTGAACTCTTACTGTGTGTATGAACCTTTATGAGTTAGCCAAAATTGCACGTTGTAGACACACACAAGGTAACAACTGTCAATGAGTTGTGAACTTCCCTTCAGTTGCTTGCAAGGCTTTTCATTACTTTCTCTTTCATTAATGCATGCATTCATTCGTTATGTTCCTCTTTCATTATCTTAAATCTTTCGCTTCGTTAAGATAATACTTTACGTTCATTAACAATATCACACCACGTAAAGTCACATCATCACACGTAATAGGGAATATAACAGATCATAACATGTAATCATACATAATCATCATGCATCATCATATCATACAATAGCATAACATCCTCAATCGCACATCATCAATCACACATCATTAATCACACATCATCAATCGCACATCATCACACAGCGCATCATCATACATCACACATACCATCATGCATAAGCATCAGTCATACCATTGTCATCATTATACATCATCATCATACATCATCATCTTCTTGGACCTCAAAAAGTCAACTTACATAGCCCCCAGGAACCTTCCAAGTCAAGGCTACTTAACACTTTTTTCCTCAAAAAGTCAGAAAATATAAGTGTTCATCCGCATTTCCCTTTTTGTTCATTCGCATTTGTTTTTGTTCATCCGCAATTCTTTACTTCATCCGTACTTGTTCACCCGCATTAACTTTGTTCATCCGCATTTCCTCAGTCGCATGAACTTACTCATCCACATTTCCTCAGTCGCATGACTTACTCATCCGCATTTCCTCAGTCACATGACTTACTCATCCGCATTTCCTCAGTCGCATGAGTTACTCTTCCGCATTTCCTCAGTCGCATGACTTACTCATCCACATTTCCTCAGCCACATGACTTACTCATCCGCATTTCCTCAGCTGCATTACTTACTCATCTGCATTTCCTCAGTCAC
This sequence comes from Flaveria trinervia, assembly GCA_025506515.1. Taxonomy (NCBI): domain Eukaryota; kingdom Viridiplantae; phylum Streptophyta; class Magnoliopsida; order Asterales; family Asteraceae; genus Flaveria; species Flaveria trinervia. Next base: position 76,390,134 of record CM046442.1, on the reverse strand, counting down.
ATGACTTACTCATCCGCAATTCTTCAGTCGCATGATTACTCATCCATATTTCCTCAATTGCATGAATTACTTATCCGCATTTCCTCAGTCGCATGACTCACTCATCAGCATTGACTTTCTCATCCGCATTGACTTTCCATCCGCATTTGTCAACGCTTAAGCAGTTTTCTAAACTTAGGCGTATGAACTACTGTTTGGGCGTATGAGCAGCCTAGGGCACATTATTCATCAGATTCAGTCCCCAAATCTCATCTTTCATGTTCTAAGCTTAAATCTTACATTCTAAGCCTTGGAAACATAACCATAACATCACTAAACATGAACATAGTCCAAAATCAAACTATACCAGCAACATACACACATTCAAACATACGAGTATAAAACCCAGATTTATAAAAAACATACAAATTCATGCATTTCCAGCCCCAAAATCAGTTAAAAGCCAGTAAAAAGAGGGGTTCTAGAACTCACCTTAGCAGCTCTTAAGTATGGCTTCTTCCAAACTCATCTGCAATTGAGTTCAACCACCTAGAAACCCATTAAAAACACACAACCGAACACACACAACACACATAAGCATACAACCAAGGCAAGGCCAGCTCAGAACACTTTAAACACATAAATTCTTACCTTGAATTCGAACTTTTTAGCTCTTGTGCTTCTTCAACCTGAGAGCTTTCTGCTCCTTGTTACTCTCTCTCTCCAAAAATCCAAATGAAAAGGGTGTGTAGCAGGTGATGGGCGACCATCACCTTTTACACACACTTTTTCAAACCTGTCGTTTTGACACTTTTTACCCCTTAACTTAGGTAAAATATCTTTTCTTTCTTTTTCTTCACTTTGTTCTCTCTTCCTTTGACTTTAAAAAAATAATCGGGTGTTACATCAGTCGTACGAATAGAAACTAAAAACCTATAAATACTACTTATTCGTGGAAAAACATAACACTTAAGAAACTTTGAGAGATACTTTGTATATTGATAAACCCTAGCCGTCCAGAACATCCAAGACAACCAATCCAGCTTCAAAGTTCGGTCTTGATCGATCCCTACTCATTCTTAAGATTTGGTTCATTGTTATATCGATCGGGTTATCGTTCTCACTAATTGGATCGCCAATCAAATAGGATTCCGCACTATTTGATCTGGTTTCACGCAGAATCTGTTAGTATTTTGTACGTACATGGTCCTGACAAGTGGTATAAGAGCTTTGGCTCTTGATTTTGCGTGGATTCGATTAGTTTTGGTGAAAAAACCTATGTTTTTAAATCAAAAGAGTCACCACTGTGCTTCTAAAGGTGTTTTTGACGTTTGCATGCATTAAAGTTTTGTTTTTTCATCATACCGCGAATTAGGGTTCTTGGGAAAATGGTATTTTGTGTCAAAGTGTCAAAATATTTGATTTTACAAACATAACAGCCTTCAGTTGCATGATTGGTCCATTCGTTTGATTGAACTCAATCGTATACTCCATCCGCACGACTGAACTCAGTCGTATCCCTCATTCACAAGACTGAACAGCTCTAGTCCATTAATTCCAATCATCTTGTTCATACGCATGACTAAATCCAATCTCACGATTGAATTCATTCGCATCCTTCATTCGCACGAGTGATCCATACTCATAGCCCATTCGCACGAGTGAAACAGTCATGTTCTAAAAGTACAATGTTTAAAGCAATGGAAGATCAATTTGCTGCATTTTCTGCTAGAAAGGACTCTCACATCAAGAACCTTCTGCTTCTAGATAAGAGATTGGAAATCATAGTAAACCGCCAAAGTTATTAACGTTAGATGAATACCCACAGTGGAAACAGCGGGTTGAAATCTATTTAAATGGAGTTGATCCCAATCGTTGGACATCCATTCTGGTTACACGGTACCAGTCAGTGCTAATAGAGTCAAGTTTACCTTAGGAGGAATGAGTGAAGCATAGAAGATTCTATTCAATGCTAAAAAGAAAGTATAAGATTTGTTGACTTAGTCGATACCAAAGGACATCTTTCATCAGTTCTCTGAGAACAAGCAGGCTAAAAAGTTATGGGAAGCAATGGAGAAGAATGTGATGGAAACACAACTCTCAAAGCACTGAAGGCTAAAGCTCTCAAAAAGGAATTTGATAATTTCTCCTCGATAAGGAATGAGAGCTGGATGATATTATTGACAGATTCTATCATCTGATGAGTGAGTTACACTCATGGTGTGACAACGTCTATGGAAGATAAAGTTTCAAGCTTTGCTGATGGTTTGCCTGATAAATGGGATTCATTTGTGTCTAATCTGAGACAAAATGACATTCTAGTGACGTTAGACATAAATGATTTCATCTTAAAGTTAAGGGAGAAAGAACTCAAAATGAAATACAAGTCGAGGAAAGGATCGTATGTTCAGAATCCTTCACTTTACAACTCAGTTCCCACTCTAGCGGTTTCAGGAGCACCGTTACAAACAGCTTTCGTGTCTAGCTCTCTGCTCCTTCCCAAAATAGTACATCAGAAACAGAAACGTCAGGGTCATCTGGAACCCAATACATAGTTCCTGAAGCAAACACAACAAAGTTAAAGACCGAGGATCTCAGTAATGTCACAGTGGAAGTTGCCAAAGAGCACATGGATCTTCTAGCGGCGGTTGTACAATCTTATGATGGTTTAGTTGCCGGTAAGATTGGAATTGTCATCTTGCAGATGAGGATTATGTGCAAGTTGATGAAAACAAGCTAGAAAGAATGGACATAATGTGGGCCTTGGCTAGTGCTGTCAGAAGAGCAAAGAAGTTTGTTAAAAATACGGGCAGAATCTAGTAGCCACTAAAGATATGACTTTTGGTTTTGACAAAACCAAAGTCACATGCTTCAACTATGGCGAAAAGGGGCATTTTAAACGTGAATGTGTAAAGCCCAAAAAAACTGGCAGTGGAAACTCATTTCCTACATTCAGCCGTTAAGACAAAGACATGATTGGAACTACTTCTTCAAGTAAAGAGACAAACGCCTTGACTGCTCAAGGTGATCAAGGGCAAGACTGGCCCTTCCGCTTTGTTTCTCTGGGTGAATCAAATATTGCCTTTGTCGATGAACTGGATGATGGATCTACTAGTGAAGGTGAGATCATAGCTGAGCAAGTGATGTCAGATACCGAAGAAGCTGTGAATGTGGTAAATCACTTGGTTGAGGAAGAGCTCAGAGCAACAAACTCAAAATCTCCAGTCACCGAAGAGTCTGATACGGCTTTGATGGCTGATTCATCTGATTCCTCACAGGTAAGTTCTAATGACCAATTATTTGAAAAACATGCTTGTACAGGAATGTGACAAATTTAGGGATAGCATTGATCTAAAATTTGAAAGGTTATTAGAACACAATGATAATTTAGTAAATGACTTACAACTATGCACTGAGGCCAATCGTATATTAAAACAAAATGAGTGCAGTTACAAAGAAAAAATAGCTAAGGGAAATCGAGGTTGTTGCTTTAAATCAAGCAAATGACATAAAGTTTTATTTAAATTCTTTAGAAGAAACGAAAAAGGAAAAAGCAGTTTTAGAAGTCGAAGTTGATTTCTTAAAACAAAAACTACACAACTTAGCTAGTTCTTCACACATAGTTCAAAACTTAGTGAAAGAACGAAATAATGGGGAAGGCTTGGGTTACAAAGTAGTTCCACCACCACATGCAATCCTTCTGAATACTAAATGTAGACCAATCAATAATAACCCAGTTAAGGATCATGTGGTGTCCACTCTTATGTTTAGAGATCTCGATTCTACGGGAAAACCTATGAAGAATAGCACTAAATAGAAGGAGTCTACTCTGAAATCAACAGAAAAGATGCCTATCGAATATTTGGATGATCAAATTGAAAAGGTTGATTTAAGGTTAGGTTCACACACATCTACATCTGAACCCAAAATGACTAAGTTAGTTAACCAAACACGTGTTACACATCAAAGTCCAAATAAACTAAAGGTTAAAAATGTTAAAACAATTAATTTTGTTAAAGAAGCCGAAACATCTAAAAAATAAGTGACAACACCCAACCAGACAATCTCACACCCTTACCAAACTCAACCCCATACAAAAACCTTCCTCAACCTGTAGAAGGGAGATCATGCTAAAGTTGTGGAAAACGAGGACGTATATCTCCTAATTCTCTTTATTATCAGACGTCCAAAAAGAAAATTGAACTTTATGATGCAACACCAAGTTTTTCTAAAATGAGATCTAATACTCCACCTAAGAGTATTAGTGAACCTAAAGTTCAAACTATAAGCCAGTCGTTTGTTTATCACATACAGGCCTTACACAAAACTGGTTTATGGAAAGAAAAATCAAGTAATTTGTCTAATAATGAGAACAAGAAGAAGAACAATGTGTCCTCATCCTCTGATGGACAGTGGGTTGAGTTCATGATGTGTGATTCCTTTGGGTCACCCAAGCCAGTTAGGGCTTGGGTCCCAAACCTGAACTGATCAATTCCTTTGAATGTGTAGGGTGTCCGCTACAGCGCTATCATAAATACTTGGATTATTGATAGTGGGGCGTCCAGGCACATGACGGAATTCGTCTCTCCTTTTTAGTCAAACAAATTAAAGGGACATGTATCATTTGCTAGAAATAAATGAGGTTACATCACCGCTCAAGGCGAAGTGGGAAACAAGAAAGTGAAGTTTGACAAGGTCAACTAAGTTCAACAACTACTCAACAACTTGCTTTCTATCTCCCAGATCTGTGATAAAGAATTCAAGTTATGTTTGACAACAAGAAGTGCTATGTGTTGAAGAAGGATTATGTTATCCAGGAGGATAAAGTTCTAATGTCAGCTTCAAGATATAATGATTTGTATATCTTGGATCTATCAAATGCCTCCATAACAGAAACCACTATGCAATGCTTCTTGTCAAAGGCAATAGAAAGGGATTAAGTCTCCTGGCATAGGAGAATGGGACACATTAATCCTAGGAAGATGAATCATCTGATACAGAATGATTTAGTGAATGGAGTAACTGTCAAGAATTTCCGGTTCCTAATTTTTGCGTAGCATGTAAGAAAGAGAAACAGACCAAGAAGTCTCACAAGACAAAGAAAGTTAATTCTATTGATATTCCTCTCAAGCTTATACACATGGATCTGTTTGGCCCAGTCAGCACAAAGAGCATTGCTGGTGATTGGTACTGCTTTGTAGTAAGTAATGATTACTCAAGATTCTCTGGGTGATGTTTCTGAAAGCCAAGTTAAAGACATTTGAATCATTCAAGCATCTAGTCACTACATTAGAATCACTCTACAAGCTGAAAGTATGAAGATTCGATCAGAAAATGGAACAGAGTTCAAGAATTAGTGGATGGAGGCATTCTATCGAGAGAAAGGAATTATTCATCAATTTACGTTAATAGGGTTGCTGAAAGAAAGAATCGTAGCTTGATAGAGACAACAAGAATAATGTTAGCCGACTCTAAACTGCCTATTCAATTTTGGAACGAGGCAGTGGCTAATGCATGCTACACCCTAAATCGAGTCTTGGTGGTCAAACATCATGTAAAACATGTTATGAACTACTCCAGCGATGTAAACCAAACTTGGAGTATCTTGAACCATTTGGTGCACCGTGCATGTTGTTAAAGAAAACTCAGTCTGGGAAGTTTAGTGAGAAGGATGAAGAAGGTATCTTTCTCGAATACAGTATACCAGACAAGAGAGTTTATAACAACTCAATGGGTTAGGTAGAAGTGTGGTGCAATGTTGATGTTCAAATATACACCTCCGTCCCTGCTGGAAAAGGACCTTCCTTCTTCTTTGACTATGATGTATGATGTTCTGAACACTCCTCCACAAGACTCGACACCATCAGTTCCATTAGACGATCCTTCTACTCCTTTAGGGGGAGATCTTGAAGTAAGTGACTCCTCCTCTGATAATGAAGCAGTTGAGACTGAAAATGTGGACCAGGAGGACCAGGTTCCCACTAATGAAAGTACACAAGCATCAGATCTTGATGCCTTTAACACTTTTGAACCTCATAATCCAACAACTACTGATACTAAACCTAGGATTCAAAATTTGGATCCTGAAGTAGTTGTTCCCACCACTCCCAAATCTCGAATTAATATGCATAATCCCATGGAAAACATCATTGGGGATGTTCTATCGGAAGTGCAGACACGAAATCAGCTATACTCAGCTAAATATGCCTTAGTCATGGAAAAAGGATATCTTCATGATGGTGCGTATCGATGTTTTGTGTCTCAATTTTTGCCAAAATATGTAAGTGAGGCCTTAACCGATGAGGCATGGGTTAGTGCTATGCAAGAAGAACTCCTACAGTTCAAGAAGTTAGGAGTATGGACCTTTGTGGATAGACCATAAGGTGCTAAGGTGATTGGCACTAAATGGGTGCTGAAATGTAAGAAAGATGATCAAGGGGTTATAGTTAGAAATAAGGCTCCGCTTGTGGTTCAAGGGTTTAGACAAGACGAAGGCATTGACCACAATGAAGTGTTTGCACCTATGGCACGGATGGAAGCAATTCGTATCTTTCTAGCCTATGCATCCCACATGAAGATTAAAGTTTATCAATTAGATGTAAAAACTGCATTCCTTCATGGTGAAATCCGTGAAACAGTCAACGTCAGTCAACCCGAAGGATTTGAGGATCCTTATCATCGGGATAGAGTTTATAAACTAGATAAGGCTCTTTACAGGCTTCATCAAGCCCTTAGAGCCTGGTATGAGAAACTCTCAACTCATCTAGTGAAACATGGTTTTTGCACAGGAGTTATTGACTGCACGTTATTCATCAAAGAAAAGGATGGAGATTTACTACTGGTATAGATTTATGTGGATGACATAATCTTTGGTTCTAAAAATGAAGAATTATGTAAGGAATTTAAATTTGTAATGAAAGCAGAGTTTGAGATGACTGCTATGGGGGACATGAAGTTCTTTCTTGGTTTACAGGTGGATTAGACACCAAAAGGAATCTTTCTACATTAGTCCAAATATGTAGGAGATATCCTTAGTCGATTTGACATGGAAAATGCTTTAGCTGCTAGAACTCCACTTGCCACGAACCATGACGTGATACCTAACGAAAATGGTGATCTGGTTGATGCCACCATGTATAGAGGAATGATCGGATCCCTAATGTACCTCACAGCCTCTCGTCCTGATATTATGTATGCCACGTGTCTTTGTTCCAGATATCAGGCAAAACCAAAAGTAAATCATCTCATCGGAGTTAAAAGAATTTTTCGTTATTTGAAGGGTACTCCAACACTTGGGTTGTGGTATCCTCATGATGATGACTTTGAGCTTACAGCGTATAGTGACTCGGACTATGGTGGTTACAAGATGAATTACAAGTCAACATCAGCGGGATGTCAGTTCTTTGGTGGACAGTTAGTCAGTTGGCAGTGTAAGAAGCGGATATCAATTGCTCTGTCAACATGTGAAGCTGAATATATTGCTGCTACAAGTTGCTGTTCACAAATCATTTGGATTCAATAGCAAATGCACGACTACGGTTTGCAATTTTCTAACACCCCTATCTTTGTTGATAATTCTGCAGCAATTGTTGTCACCAAAACTCCGATCCAACACCCAAAAACAAAACACATCGGTATTAAAAATCACTTTATATGTGACTGTTTTGAAAAGAAATTCATCGATATTGTTAAAATTAACACAGATTTTCAACGCGCTGACCTTTACACAAAAGCATTTGACAAACCTCGGTTTTTATATCTTTTAGAGGTTAATGGCGTGAAAAAGAAAAGTGATGTGATTCAAGAAGCAGAAAGTTCTTAGTCCGACAAGTTTTTTCTTAGTTTCTTATTTATTTTCTTTTATTTTATTTTTCTGTCTATTAAAATTCAAAAACACAAAAAGATTTTTGGTTTTAAAATTTTAGGGGGAGAATAGTTTAGTTTAGTATTTACTTAATTGTAATATTTATTTACCTAAAAACGAGGGGAAGAGCAGATTAGCTGAAAGAAATGAAATCAAATCTGTGATTCTGATTCAAAGTTTATGGAAAATAATAGTACATAGAGAACAATTATTTGGGACTTTAAAAGGATTTAAATGTTCAACATGCTAAATTCAAAGTATAAGTCTAAGAAGTCTAAGCACAACAAAAGAAAAAATGATAGTAAAACTAGTCTGCTACTGAGGTAACATAGAGAACGTAGACCTAGAGGTTGCTAGTTCATGATATGATGTGTCAGTAGATTCAACACAATAGATGAGTAGACTTCATTGTTGAATTAAATTCAAACTAATTTGTTCAACTTGCTATGGGTTCTCATCTTATCCCTGGTTAACATAATCAACGCATTTCCAATAACGGGTGACGAGCAAAATAAACGCCACAAATGTGTGCAGATGGCCATAAAAATGAGCAAAGCACCTGCAAAACCTGCTAAGTGCAATCAAGCTAATGACTAATGTTGTTGGTGTGTTATGTGCAAAAGAAAAATAAATGCTCTAACAAGAAGATAGGCTGTGTGCCTCTCAACTATGCGGTGACACTGACCTGAGGATAAGCATAACCTAAATATTCTAGAATTCATTGTTGTTTGCGCCTCTCTGCTATGCGATGGCACTAACCTACGACTTGACATCTCTTTAAAAGCTCTTAGAATAGTTTTTTCTTGTCAAATACCAGTAGACCACTCAAATCTCCCGAGGAATGTTGATTACCATATAAGTGTGGGATCCACAGATGCTAGTTGAAATAATAAAACCTAACAAATCACCAATGTAGTCAAAAATCTGTGTATGGATTTAAGTGGACAAATATACTGACAATCATCATGGCTGCAACTCTTGATAGTTAAAATCATTATGTGCATCTTATAGCTCTAGTATGATTTCCTGAAAGTGCTATTGACTCTCAGACAAAACAAGAATCCAGTTTCAAAGTACATATTAAAAAGGTCCCAAATGATTCTGATATGTATGATTCCATAATAAATCTTTCTAGAAATGATCAAATTAACTTGAAGCTGTTCTGCTAAGAAAGAAAAATCTGTTAGATATTTTCTAAAAGGTTTCAAACCTAAAAACACAAAAATATGTCATGTTTTGTTTTAAATTTCAAGTTGTTTTTTTTTGTTTTCTAGTCGTTGGTTACGTAGATGTTGGACTATACAACTAGATAAAATCTATGATACACTCACTAAAAGTGGTCACGTCTGAGGTGACCAATTGGTTTTTAAACTAAAAGGATCCTGTCTGAGATGATCAAATGATGTTAAATTAAAAGGATCACGTCTGAGGTGATCAAACGGTTTTAAATTAAAAAGATCATGTCTGAGATGATCATAGGTCATAATGTTAAATATCAAAAGGTAAAATTTAAGTGTTTGAAAGTGTATGAGGTCAACTCATAAGTATGAGCCAATCACACGATTGAATCATGAGTATGAGCGAATCGCATGATTGAAATATAATGATGAGCCAATCACACGATTGAACCATAAGTATGAGCCAGTCACACGATTGGACCATGAGTATGAGGGAACCATGCAATTGGATCACAAGAATAAACCAATCGTATGACTGGATGATGAAGTCTCAGCCAGTCGTAGGACTAAACTCCAGTCGCACGAATGAAGCATGTGTGTGGGTCCAGTCGCATGACTGAACTTTAAAACAGTATAAACAGAGGGGTTGGTCGGTCGCATTCCTTACCACCCTTCAAAGCTCTCAAAAACCGCCCTTACACAAACACTCTGCCCAAAATTCCTATTATTGTGATTAAACTCTATTTGTCATTTTAACTTATTTCCTATTCATCTACAGGTATTGTGAGACTGAAATCGATCCTAATGAATGATCTTATCGAACCCTAAATGACATAATCAGTTAAACTCAAGAGCTAAGACTAACTCTTAAAAATAGACCACTTAATGGACATAAACGTTGATATTTAAAGGACAGTAGGTGCTATTTCGAGTCCCTGCAAATCTAATGAGTCTAAACACAAAGTCTAATATAAAGTTTTGACATAGATTCAAAGTTGGAGTGTCGAACAGAGCACGATGCGAATGGACACTTCGTATGAACCTCAGTCGCATGATTGAGCCATGCACATGATTCAATTACACGAATGAATCAATCGGTGACTCAGTCGCACAACTGACTCAACCGCATGGCTTGGCACATGACTAAGTTCAATCGCAGGATAAAACGCACGACTGAACACAGCCGCAGGCTCAATCGCACGAATGAACTCAGTCATATGGTTCAATCGCACGACTGAACCAGTTTGATCAAAACAGTTTAAGTTCCAACTATCATCTCTTGTGCACAAATCTAATGTATATGTTTCTTGTGTTGCAGCAACATGGCTGATAGATGGACGATGAGCAACAAGCACAACATATGTGCTCATCTTGATGCCACTTCCAGGAACGCCTCTGAGTTCGCTGGGATTATAGCCTTTCTACGTAGATTGAGGATCTATAAGGCCATCTTTGCTTCGTGCACACCATACAGGTCTATACAGTAGGCCTTCTGGGAAGGTGCCTCCGTTGACCGATCTGCTGAGCCACATTATATTAGGAGCTCTATCTTCGGGCAGGAGATTGAGATCACAGAAGATGGTCTTAGGAGGATTTTGGATCTGGGTGAGGATGGTGCCTACCCGACCAAGTTGCATCCCCTCACTGTTCGGGGATGCTTTCTAAGGATAAAGTACGCTCGGGACATCAATGCAGGTGTGCTCAACAAGAACAACATGTGCCCCAAGTTCAAGTACTTGGCTCATGTTATCCTTAAGTGCATAGATTCAAGGAGAGGAGGATTTGATGAGCTATCGGACCAAATCCAAAACGCATTCGTTACACTAGCACTGAACCATCCATTCAGTTTTTCTCGCATGCTCTTCGTATATCTGATTGAGAACCTGGAAGCAAAGGTAAGGAAAGCTTCTGTAAGTACCCACGTTTCCTATAGATGATCATTGATGAGAAGCTTCCTTTGCTGCCAAAAGAGAGAGATGATGTTGTTATTTTCAAGGTGATGGATGACACTACACTTGGATGGATGAAGGTGTATCGGGGGAAGCAGGTGAAGCCCCCGGTTAGAAGATTGTTTGGGCATCTGGGCAGTGAAGATTATGTGGCGCCCTCTCCCAAGAAGTGGCGTCACGATGATAGCAATTCTGATGTTGAGCCAATCATGTTACCCATCGATGAAGATGACGACGATGATGATGAGGATGACCATCAAGGTGGTGGAGAAACTGGTCCCTCTCAATCTAGGGCCACTGACCCTTCTACTATATCTCCACCATCTCCACATGACACTACTGATGCGCCTGGTGGAATGGAGAAGGCTGCCTTCCACCAAGACTTTCTGCTTGATAAAGAGGAAGAATCTGATGATGTGCCTCTGGTTAGGACAGTTGGAAGCCGGGTTATGGCCACCAAGAAAGGGTTAGAGGCAGTTGGTGGATGCCAAGCTAGGTCAAAGGGTGGTGCTACAGATTACATTGATCCTACTTACACCCTAGACCAGCCACTCAGCTCAGGGGGAGCCTTTGTCTCCAAGGGCTCAAGGAAGAAAAGGATGGCCCAACCCTATGGCAAGAAGAGCAAAAGGCAAAGGATCACCCTTATCACCACAGCCACCACCACTACCACAGCTCCTACCACCACGACCATAGCTCCTACTACCACTACCACCATAGCCCCTACCACACCCATCACAGCTCCTACCACAACCACCACAGCTCCCACCACTACAACAGCTCCTACCCCCACTACCACAGCTCCCACCACTACTACCACAGCCACTCCACCACAATCAACTCCCATTCCTCCTCCCATCTTCACTACATCCACCACCACAACCACCACTCAACAAGCCGGTACATCCACCCAATCCCAAATGACACATGGCTCCACTCTACCCAATATTGGGTTAAAGGAACAGCTTGCTAACCTAAACCACATCATGTTGAAGCCGATTGCTACTGATGATCTGAGAGCTACTCAGATAAACCAGTTAATGGAGGTAAATGCAGTTCAAGCCAAGCAAATCGCTTAGCTCAGTGAGAAGAATGCACAGTATGAGAGAGCTTTAGGCTGAGCTCACCATGCACTTAAGGGTCAAAACGAGTTGGTGATGGCATCGGTGAAAAGGATTGAGGATTTGGTGAAAAAGAACAAAAAGATCTTGCTAAAGCTGAAGGGATCTAAGAGTGAGCCTTTAAAGATTAAAGATGGTGATGATGTTGATGATGATGATGAGCTCACTGAAGATGAATCTAAAAAAGAAAAAGATGATGACGAGGAAGCAGGACCAAGTGAGAAGGACAAAGAGGATGATCAAGATGATGATCAAGAAGGTGATGCATCTGCATCAGCCACAAATCCATCAGCTCAGGAGAGGCGCACCAAGAGAAATCAAGATCAAGGATCCTCGTCCTCAGCTCCTCAAGCTGAAGAGACGACCGATCAAGGAAAAAGTAATGATTAGATGTTTATGTATTTGAAACTTTTGTACTTGAATTATGTATTACATTAATGTAATTAATGATTATATATGTTTGTTTATATTTTCAATGTCTTGATTAATGATTTATGTGTGATGTGTTGAATGTTTAAATCAAACAGATGAACCTTAACAGCAAGACGAATATGATGTCGTCCCCCTCCTGCAAATCAAGACACAACTCACTATGATTCTTGATTTGTAAGGGATCGTCAGAAGGTCAGTGAGCTACACTCCCGAAGAAGGAGAAATCATACATGATCTGACCGACGAGCAGCTAGCTGAGATGTTCCAACTAAATCCAAATGAAATTGTCAAAGATGCTCCAGAAGCCGATGTCCTAAGTGATGAGGAGCTATAGGATGTCGATGAGATTGAGATCGAGGATGTTACAGCTGATCACTATCCGAAGTACACTAACCTGAGGGCAATGTTATCCCCAACTTGGTGAAACTTTTGGCAGTTCTACTTTTGAGATGTTGGAGGAGATGGAGAAAGAGAAAGAAAATGATGAAAGTAAAGCCCAAGCTTTATATGCTAATGTTGACCTAAAAAAAGCTGAACGGGCCGCTTGTTTTGCTGAAGTAAAAGCCCAGCGCGTACCTCCAAAGCAGAATGCCTACACCAAACTGTACATAGTCAAGAAATATCAGAAGGTGTCTGGCAAAATCATTGCATGGGCTTATTTTAAAGACTTGAATGTCTATGCTGTAAAGAGAGAGAAAGGGATTGAGTACTTCAGATATCCACATGATCTGAAGACTCTTCCTGGTTTTGAGCTCAACCGCTTGGCATGCTTAGATCTTTTGTATGCCAACCCGAGAAAGATGTTAAGATGGTTTGAGGCGGCATTGAAGAAAGAATACCACACCAGATGGGTAAACTTCAGACTTCAACAACCTAAGAGGTTCATTCACAAGTTTGAAGTTGATCCTATATCTGGATGACTGAAGGTAGTATTGAAGTGGAGTCCCCCACGCACAATGTCCAAGATTCCCTTACAGAAAATGCCTCAGGACTTCACTCCACACTTCAAATGGTGGTATTATGATTGGCAGATGGGAGAAGCGGTCGTAGTGTTGTACAAAGATGGAAAGATAGAGAATATCAGGGTATTTGACACAATGTGGCTTACCAACTTGTCTGGAGAAGATGTCTATAATTTATACAAGTGGCCACTATTCTATGACACACAAGACATTGTACAAGCTCTTCAATTCCAACACGTGATACGGATCTGCTTCTTGTTTAAGATACATGCAGGAGTCACAAGAGAAGGGAAGTACAAGAACTTTCAAGAACATCTGAAGAATGTTAGATAATAGGGTAAACTAGGTCCAAGGGGGAGTTTGTAAATACATGATGTTCCTAGTTTATGTTCTTAAATGTAAAATTCTTTCATTTCTTACACATGTGTAATGTAATGACTCAATGAAATATAATATGTGTTTAACGTTTATGTTTAATTATTTCATATTATTATTATTCTGTTAAGTATAATTCATATGTATGAACATCTTATATAGGTTTGAGGTTGTTGCTCATAGTTCTAAGTCAATAATGATTAAGAAATATGTTCAACTTAGTCAGATGATTATTCATGCTAATGGACCACACACATGAATATATCATGCTTATGGACCAGTCGCACGACTGAACCTTTAGTTGTGCGTATGACTCAATTGCATGATTTAGTCACACGACTGAACCATGCTAATGGTTCAGTCGTACGAATGGAAAGTGCAAACCTATAAATACCACTTAATTCATGGAAAAACATAACACTTAAGAAACTTTGAGAGATACTTCGTATATTCATGAACCCTAGCCATCCAAAACGTCCAAGACAGCCAATCCAACTTCAAAGTTCGATCTTGATCGATCCCTACTCATTCTTAACGTTTAGTTCATTGTTATATCGATCGGGTTATCGGTTCTCACTGATTGGATCACCAATCAAATAGGATTCCGCACTATTTGATATAGTTTCACGTAGAATCTGTTATTATTACGTACGTACACGGTCCTGACAAAAATGAAAGACTTTTACATTAAGAACATAAACTAGGTACATGATGTATCAACACTTCTATCAGATGGGTGTTGTACAGTGTCAACGGATGAGCTTTGAGGCTCATTAAATGGAACACTGGTTGAAGCTTCACTATCTCTGGAAATAGTTATGCTATTTGATCTTAAGATAGTTGGAGCTGGATCTTCGGTCACTCTTAGAGAACTTGAACAGGGTCTAGGTAACTAAAACAGTTGATCAAAATCATTTTGTGCATTTGTTCTAGTTTAAACATTCTCACAAGATGGATTAGAATAGTTGGGAAACAATTCTAAATCAAAAATGTAATCAAGTTCATTCCCCCTAACACAAGAGTGTGCTTATTAACAACAATGTTGGATGACTCCTCAAATTGTTGATTTTTGATGTTATAAAATCTATAAGCAATAGATTTGGAGGAATATCCAACAAATATGACATCATCCGACTTTTCATAAAACTTTTCCAAATGTCCTTTGTGTTAAGTATGGTACACCTGCTGCCAAAGGACCTTAGAAAACCAATAAATGGTGGCCTCTTGTTCCATAGCTTATAAGGGGTTTTTCCATGTGGCTTAATTATAAGGAATCTGTTCTGCACATAGCATGTAGTGCTGACTGCCTCTGCCTAGAAAGAGGCAGCTTTGAATCAACCAACATAGTCTGTGTAGCCTCAATAAGTGTCATGTTCCTCCTCTCAACAAAACCATTTTGTTGAGGAGTTCTAGGATCACTGTATTATCTAGCAATCCCTTTTGAGTTATAGAATAAGTCAAGAACTTGTTTGTTAAACTCAGTCCCTTGATCACTTCTATTATTTTTACCTTGTGATCAATTTGATTTTCTATTTTAAGAATAAAATATTTTAATGTTTTAGTAGTTTCATCCTTAGTTCCTAAAAAGAATACCCATATGAATCTTGTAAAATCATCAACTATCACAAGGCAATATGATTTACTTCCAATGCTCATTATACTAGTTGGACCAAATAAATCCATGTGCAATAAGTGTAATGGGGTGGTGATAGAGTTAACAACTTTGGATTTATGAGTTGCCCTGTGTTGCTTCCCTTTCAGGCATGCAACACAGTTATCTTTGCAGAAAAATTCCGTTTTAGGCAAACCATGTACCAAGTTGTTTTTAACCAATTTATTCATGGTTTTAAATTTGACATGACACATTCGTTTATGTCATAGTATTGACTTATCACCATCAGCCTTGGAAAGAAAGCTTGATACTTCTCCTAGTAGGGAAGCATAGTTCATATCCAGCTTGTACATATGCCCTTTCTTGGGAGATCTAAGAAGCACCAATTCCTAAGGAATGATCATCCCAGGTCTGAGGATAATGCACTCATGTTCTGTGAAAAGCATTTTGGTGCTTTTGATCATTGAATTAAGAAACACTTAAAAGATTGTGTTCAAGTTGTTTGACAAAGTGTACTTTGTCAACCTTTAACTTGCCATTGGATATACTCCCTCTGCAAGAAATGTATCCTCCAGACTCACCTCCAATCTGAATAGGACCTCCATCAAGATGATGAAATTATTGTAGGAGAGATCTATTCCCAGTCATGTTCCTGGAGCATCCACTATCTACAATCCACATGTTATTGTTCTTGTCATATGGATGTCCTGCACATAAGGTGAAAAAGTTAGTTATTATTGGAAACCCAAGCCTGAGTGGTCTTGGGTTCTTCTAATGATGATTTTATTGAACCAAAATTTATGTATGGGGGTTCAATAAGTGTTTGTGAAGGGAAGGCTTGGACTGCAGCATCTTCTTTGATCTTCCATTCCATCCCTGGTTGATCATAGAGGATGAGCTAGTTGAAGCTTGAGCAACATGACATTCTTCTAAAGCTTCTTTCTTTTTGGAAGAAGCCTTCACCGCCTTCTCTTCTGAAGCAGTCTTCTTCTAGGATGGTTTCAAGGGAACTCACTTGGTTTTCTAAGTCTTCTGTAAGGATCGAGTACGTACAGAGTACTAAAAGATTCTACGAGAAACCAGATCAAATAGTGTAGAATCCAATTTGATTGGCGATCCAATCAGTGAGAACAATAACCCGATCGATCTAACTACGAAACAAACATTAAGAATGAGTAGAAATTGATCAAGAACGAACTATGAAGTTTGGATTGGGTATTCTAGAAGCTCTGGACGGCTAGGGTTTATGTATATTTGAGGTATCTCTCAAAGTGTTATGTTTTTCCATGAATTAAGTGGTATTTATAGGTTTGCAGTTTCCATTCGTATGACTAAACCATTAGCAAGGTTTAGTCGTGCGATCGATTCATGCAATTGAGTCATACGCACGACTAAAGATTCAGTCGTGCGACTGATTCAATCTTATGTCTCAATCATACGACTGATCTAGTCTCCTGGTTTAGTCATGCGACTTGTTCATTAGTATGATTCATTCATGTGTATGGTCCATAAGTATGGTCCATAAGTATGGTCCATTAGCATGAATAATCACCGACTAAGTTTAACACATTTCCCAATCATATTGACTTAGAATTGTGTACATCAGACTCAAACCTATATATGAAGTTCACACATATGACTATACTTAACACAATAATAATATGAAATAATCAAAGATAAATAAATATCAAATGCATATCATATTTCATTGAATAATTACATTACACATGTGTAAGAAATGAAAGACTTTTACATTAAGAACATAAACTAGGAACATGATGTATCAACAAACTCCCCCTTGGACCTAGTTTATCCTATTGTCTAACATGCTTTTTCTAAGTTCTTCTGTCTCTCTTTTGCTATTGTTCTAGTGCTTTTCTCCAAGTTATTTTGTCTCTCTTTTGCTGTTGCTCTAGTGCTTTTCTCCAAGTTCTTTTCTCCAAGTTCTTTTGTCTCTCTTTTGTAGTTGCTCCCGTGGCTTGCAATTGCTCTAATATTGAAACCAAGTCAGGTTGAATTTATCAAACTGCAGATGCACCATAAGCTTAGTTTCAACTTCTATGGTCATCACCTTCTTCTAGGATCATTAGTACTTCTTCAGCAAGTTTTTGGCTCTGTTGTGGATCACTCTACTGTTCATAAGCTTGAGAGATCTTCCTTTGAAACCAATACGTTTAGTCTATTTTCTAACATTCTTCACAAGTTCTTGAAACTTCTTGTACTTCTCTTCTCTGGTGACTCCTGCATGTATCTCAAATGCAAAGCAGAGTCGTATAACATGTTAGAACTATAGAGATTGTACAATATCTTTTGTGTCATAGAACAGTGGCCACTTGTATAAAGTGTAAACATCATCAGCAGACAAGTTAGTAAGCCACATTGGGTCAAATACCCTAATAGTCTCTATCTTCCCATCTCTGTCCGGAACTATGACCTCTTCCCTTGTCCTCCAATCATAATACCACCATTTGAAGTGTGGAGTGAAGTCCTGAGACAAATCCTATAAGGGAATCTTGGAAATTATGCACGGGGGACTCCACTTCAACACTACTTTAAGCCTTCCAGATATAGGATCAACTTCAGACTTATGAATGAACCTCTTAGGTTGTTGGGGTCTGAAGTTTACCCATCTAGTATGGTATTCTTTCTTCAATGCTACCTCAAACCATCCTGACATCCTTCTCGGGTTGGCATACAAAAGATCTAAGCATGCCAGTCGGTTGAGCTCAAAACCAGGAAGTGTCTTCAGATCATGTGGAAATCTGAAGTATTCAATCCCTTTCTCCCTTTTAATAGCATAGACTTCCAAGTCTTCAAAATATGCCCACATGATAATCTTGCCTAACACTTTCTGATGTCTCTTGACTCTGTAAAGTTTGGTGTAGGCATTTTGCTTTGGAGCTGTGCGTTGGGCATTCATTTCAGCAAAACAAGCTGCCATTCAACTTTCTTAATATCAACATTTTCATTAGAAGCTTGAGATTTACTTTCATCCTTCTCTTTTTCTTTCTCCATCTCCTCCAGCTTATCAAAGGTACTACTGCCAAAACTTTCACCCAAGTTGGGAATAACATTACCCTCCGAGTCAGTGTACTTAGGATAGTGGTCAGCTGTTCAATCTCTATTTCATCCACATCCTATAGCTCCTCATCACATAAGACATCAACTTATGGAGCATCTTTGACAATTTCATCTGGATTTAATCTGAACATATCAGCCAGCTGCTCATCTGTCATATCATGGATGATCTCTCCTTCTTCAGGGGTATAACTAACAAACCTTCCTACAATCCCTTGCAAATCAAGAATCATAATGAACTGAGTCTTGACTTGCTGAAGTGGTATAACATCATAGTCCTCAGGCTGTTGAGCATCACTCTTTCCCTGCTCCTGAGATTCTCCAGCTGGAGCTGCAGACGACAAGGCTCTTTTTATGCGCTTCTCCCATGAAGCTTGACTTGAGGTTGATACAGATGCATCACCATCTTGATCATCCTCATCGTCATCATAATCTCTTTTATCTTTCCCACTCCCTCCAACTTCCCCATCATCATCATCTTGTTCTGATTCATCATCATCAGAAGTCTCATCATCATCATCTTCTTCATCATCACCATTACCTTTGATCTTTAGGGGCTCACCCTTTCTCCCCTTCAACTTTAGCATAATCCTCTTGTTTCGCTTCTCCAATCCTTTAATTCTTTTTACTGACTCCATCACCTGATCATTTTGACTCTTCAGAGCATGGTGAGCTGGCCTGTTGGGTTTTGTTACATCTAAATCAAAGCTAGTTTAACCATTTAAACTATAAAAATACAGCGGAAAGTAGGGTTTAAAATGAGGTTACCAATCTGAAATTTTAACCATTTTAAACCATAAATAAAACCCAAGAACATGGATCAATGATATATGTGAAATCGTATGCTATCAAAACCAAAACAACCATAGGGGGTTCAAAAAAACAACCTTCCTTGCACAAGATGTTATGGATGGAAGAAATGAAGATGATGATGTTCTTGTATGTCTAGCCTTCAAAAGAGAAGACCTCAAGCTTGTATACCCACAAGCCCTTCCAAACACCAAGCTTGTTAGGAGAGAAACACCAAAGAACTCTCTTCCTTGGCTCCTCAAGAATCCAAAATTTCAACCCACTTTTCTTCCTTGAATCCGAAAATTTCAGCCTTTTGGAGAGAGTTTTTTTGCTTGAGTGTGTGTTAGAGAAATGTGTGAAATGATGAATGAGTGCAAGGGGAGTGAAAGTCTCTCTTGGACCAAGACACAAAAGAGGTTTCCAATGTCCACTTGGGCGGCCAAAACTTTACTAGAAAATGGGTTCCCCCCATTTTTAACATTTTATAAAATGTTACATCTTAACTCATTACTTTATAAAATTAATACCTCTTTTAATTTTATAACATTAACACACTTTTATTTATTATTATTTAACTCACTTAAATAATGTAACAAATAATTATCCATATAATGTTGTTCTATTACAAAGCAACATTTTAGAAAACCCATTTTCTAAATTAGTGTCAATATTTATTTGTATGATCTCATCAACAACTAAACATTTATTGGTATTTGTATAGCTTGTTATTGGGTATGACCCGATTTGGATCATAACATACTAACCACATCAATCTTGTATGTGTCTTGGGCATATAAGATCCAACAATCTCCCACTTGCACAAGATTCATAGAAGATTGATGCAAGCAGTAAATACCGCCTAACAATGGTTTACTACCCTTAATACGTATGACTAAGTGTCATTCAAAATAACGTCATCCTCTTCAAGTACCATACTCGAAATGTTTTAGGTGAATCAATCATCTATCCTTTTGTCAGAGATGTCATGTTAAATCCCAGAGACACAGAGTGATCATTCTCCATTGATTTAACTTTTTCAAGCCTTAGACATCTTACTCTCAATGAATAAGAGGGACAAATCCCATCTTGACTACATACGTCTCTCACAATTGCCTTATATCATACCTGAACTCAGACTTATGTACAACCATGTTTCAGAACAACGAAGAACTAAGTCAAAGTATACCAATTGATGTTCACCTTTACTCAAAATTACTTATGATCAAACAAGAAGATTCCATGTAGTAATGTTTGAGATGCACGTCAGTCCAATATTTGCATCCCATAAATATCTATGAACTTCAACCTTTTGCTCTATATTCATCCATTTGAATATCTACCAATCTAAGTTCATAATAGTTTTACCTTCATACTTGTTCCCACAAGTATGAACAACTATGGACGTTCTGAGTAAATAGTTTACTCATGGATTTTAAACATGCAAAATAGGAATATTAGTTGAATCATTATAACCAAATAATTCATTCAAGTAATAAAGGGTTACAATATCTCAACACAGAAATTAAAGATCATATCCAGTATTAAAGTCCCATGGCACAAGTATGACTTTCATGCTTGCCTTTTCAAGAAGCTTCGTGAGTGGATCCATAATGTTTTGATCCGTGTGAACTTTGCGAATACATATTTTTTCCTTTTCAACTTCATCCCTTATGTAGTTGAATCTTTGTTCAATGTGCCTAGTCTTTTGATGTGCACGGGGTTCCTTGATTTGAGCAATCGCACCCTCGTTATCATAAAGAATTTCTAGGGGGTCCTGAATGGAAGGGACCACCCCTAGATCGGCAATGAACTTCTTTGACCATGCAGCTTCCTGAGCTACTAGTGAAGCGGCGATGTATTCTGACTCTGTAGTTGATAATGCCACCATATCTTGCATAGAGCTCTTCCAAGAGATTGCTCCTCCATTCAAGATGAAAATGTACCCTGATTGTGATCGTGAATCATCCCGATCAGTTTAGAAACTCACATCCATGTAACCATTTACAACGAGTTCCTGCTCACCAGATCCATGTTGGGGTTTGTTAGAACAAGATACATAGTTTAACCATTTAAACTTTGTGAAAACACAGCGGAAACAAGCTTTTATAACATGGTTCGTAAACTGAAATTTCGGGTTTCATCTAGATATTTTAAAGTTACAAACAAACCCATGAACAAAGGACCTTATATATGTGAATAAGACTAGCTATGTCAACACAAAACAAAACATTATGGACAGCCATAAAGAGGCTGCCATAAACTACCTTTTTCAGCAGCAAAATGTCGAGATTGAGGAGGATATGTTCCAAGAAACGACTAAGGCACTAAAGGAGGTCCTCTCAAGTTTGCATACCCCAAGCTCTATAGCAAATACACCTTTGTTGCTAGGATTCCCACACCAAATCGCAAGAAATAGGCTGCTGAAACACCCCTTTTCAGCCTTGTCTTTCTTCTAAGATGAGAGAAAAAGAACTACTCTTGCATGTATGAGAGAGAAGAAGAAGATGGGGGAGTGTTTCTAGTCATAAGTGGTTGTCATTTTCAAAGGCAACAAAGGCTTCATATGCCCTTGAGGGCGGCCAAAAACTCTTTAAAAAGAGGTTTCCCCCATTTTAAAACACCCACTAAATAAATAACTAGTTACATTATAAGTTGTATAATTAACCTCTTAATTATAAAACTTAAACACACTATTATTATTTGATGTTATTCAACCAACTTAAATAACATTATAAATAATATCCTTGAACAAAATATCCATATAAGTTGTTCTTATCACATACAATTTATTTAGAAAACCCATTATCTAAATTGGTGTAATGATTTAATGATCATATCATCAATTTAAATACATGTTGGTATTTGCTAAGCTTGTTATTGGGTATGACCCGACTTGGATCATGACGTATTAACTACATCAATGTTCTATGTGTCTTGGGCACAAAAAAACCAACAATCTCCCACTTGCACAAGATTCATAGAAGATTGATGCAAGCGGTAAATACTGCCTAACAACAGTTTACAACCCTTATTACACATGACTTAAAGCCATTCAGCAACATCATCCCCTTCAAGTATCCAACTTGAAATGATTTAGGTGAATCAATCATTATCCTTTTGTTACAGATGTCATGTTAAATCCAAGGACACAGAATGATCATTCCTTGTTGATTTAACTTAATCAGGCCTTAGACATCTTGCTCTCAACGAATAACAGGAACAAATTCCATCTTGACTACATATTTTTCTCACAAGCACCTCGTGTTACGCCTGAACATAGCCTTATGTACTGTCCATTATTTCAGGGTAGTGAAGAGCTAGCTCAAGGTATAACACTTGGTGAATATCAAAACCCAATATGTATCTCAGGTTTGAGGATACCAAATGATATTTGCCTTTACTCAAATTTACTTATGATCAATCTAAAAGATTCCATGTAGTAAAATTTGAGATGCGGGTCAGTCCAATATTTGTATCCCACAAATATCTATGAACTTTGGTAGCAACCATTTGCTCTATATTCATTCCTTATGAATGTCCACCAATCCAAATTCATAATAATCTTATCCTCATACTTGTTCCCACAAGTATGAACAACTACAGACATTTAGAGTAAACAATTTACCCATGGATAAAACATGCTAAATTGGAACATTTATTGAAATATTATAACCAAATAATTTTATTCAAGTAGTAAGGGAGTTCCAAATATCCAAATACGAAATCACAGATCAAATCCAATCACTAGAGTATCGAAGTCCATGGCACAGGTATGACCTTCATGCTTTGTCATGCTTAAGGCACATGAAACGTCCGACCGAGTGCATATCATTGCATACATGATGGATCCAATAGCAGATGCGTATGAGATTGCCTTCATTTTATCGTGCTCATCCTTTGACCTTGGACATTGAGTCGTGCTCAACATTGTTCCTCTTTGAATAGGTACCATACCTTTCTTAGAGTTCTCATCTTGAACCTTTTCAAGATCTTATCAATGTATTCACTTTGATTTAAACCAATCAGCCGCCTTGATCTATCCCTATAGATCTTTATTCCCAGAATATAGGCGGCCTCACCAAGATCCTTGATGGAAAAACAACTTCCAAGCCAGGTTTTTACACCTTCCAAGGTTGGAATGTCATTTCCAAATAGTAGTATGTCATCAACATACAATACTAGGAAAGTGATGATGCTCCCACTAGCTTTCTTATACACAAGCTTCATCAGTGTTCTTGATGAATCCAAATTTAATTACTTCTTCATCAAAACGGTGATTCCAACTTCTCGATGCTTGTTTCAATCCATAGATTGATTTCTTTAACTTGCATACTTTGTTAGGATGTTTTGGATTGACAAAACCTTCAGGCTGAACCATATAGACATCTTCCTCAAGATATCCATTTAGGAAAGCTGTTTTAACATCCATTTGTCAAATCTCATAATCATAATGAGCAGCTATGTCAAACAATATCCTAATAGATTTTAGCATCACAACAGGTGAGAAAGTTTCATCATAGTCAACCCCTTGAGTTTGAGTGAAACCCTTTGCTACAAGTCTTGCTTTATAAGTATCCAAGTTTCCATGCATATCGGTTTTGCTTTTAAAAACCCACTTACTTCCAATTACTTTGGAGTTAAGAGGTGGTATAACCAAGTCCCATACTTGATTGTCATACATGGATTGCATCTCAACGTTCATGGCTTCAAGCCATTTGTCACAATCCGAATTGGACAACGCATCATGGTATGTGATTGGTTCATCAGAATCTATCACATAGAATCCATCAGTGAAAAATCCATATCTTTTAGGTGGATTACTAGTTCTACCAGATCTGCGAACGTTTTCTGTGTATTGATCAACTATTTGATCACTTTCAACATTCTCATGTTGAGTGCTAGCGTCAACCAAACGTGTATCGGGTTGCGGTTCTTGATCCTCTTCAAGATCCATAGTTCTACTACCAGTTCCTTCCATAAGGAACTTAGTTTCCAAGAACTCACCTTTTTTGGCAACAAACTCCTTTTGTTGTATTGGATCATAGAAATAATACCCATAGAATCTCTTGGATATCCAATAAAGATACACTTAGTGGAACGGCTTTCTAACTTGTTCGAGGTGGGAGTCTTCACATAAGCCTCACACCCCACACACCTCAAATATGAAAATGATGGAACCTTCCATGCCATATTTCATAAGGTGTCCTTTCCACTTTCTTGGTTGGGGCCATATTAAAATACGGGTCGCAGAGAGCAGAGCAAAACCCCCAAAATGATAGAGGTAATGAGCTTCTAGCCATCATAGATTGAACCATATCCTATAGAGTTCGATTTCTCCGCTCACACGCCATTATGTTGTGGTGTTCCCGTGGAGATAGTTGTGAGACAATCCACAACTTCTAAGATGGTCCCTAAAAGCATCATTCAGGTACTCACCTCCTCTATCGGTGCGGAGAATTTTAATTGACTTATTGAGTTGATTTTGTACTTCATTTTGAAAGATCTTAAACATTTCAAAAGCTTCATCTTTGTGTCTCAACAAGTACACATACCATATCGACTATAGTCATCAGTAAAGGTAATGAAGTATCTTTCATTGTACCTTGTCATAGGTTTAAAAGGACTACATACATCCGAATGTATGATGCCTAATAAATCTTTTGCCCTTTCGGATTTGCCACTAAATGGTTCCTTAGTCATTTTTCCTTGTAAACAAGATTCACATACATCAAATGAATCATATTCATTGCTTTTAAAAGACCATTCTTTTGAAGTGTTTGTATGCGTTTTTTGTTTATATGACCAAGACGGCAATGCCCAAGATAGGTATCACTCAAATCCAATTTGTGTTTCACGAACCAATTCATAAATACCATTAATAGGAATAGCTTTAAAATAAAATATGCCATTTAAAGAAACATGAATTTCATTTCAATAAATGTCAAAACATAACCATATGTCTTAATTGGGCAACACAAAAATGTTTCTAGTCAAACTAGGAGCATACAAAAAATTGTTCAAAATTGCTTCCAACCATTTGGAAGCTTCAAGATGTAGTCCCTCGGCCTTCAAGTTGAACTTTTGCCCCGTTCCCCATGTAGAGGCTAACATCCCCTTCTTGAAGTCCTACTTCTTTGAACCCCTGCAATAAGTTGCAAATGTGAGTTCACATCCGGTATCCAATACCCATGTGTTAGAGGATATTAAATTAAGATCAATATGAATCATGAAAATTGTACCTGAGGTTTGCCCGACATCCCTCTTAGCTTGCAACTCTTTGAGATGGACTGGGTAATTTCTTACCCAATGTCCAATCTCCCCACACTTAAAGCATGGGTCATTCGAAGCAACCTTTTGCTTCTTTTCCGTTGGTTTTGATGGTGATGCTCTCACCACTCCCTTTCCCTTTCGCCTAACGTGCCCTTACCCTTGGCAACATTTGCCTTGGGTGCGGGGTGAGCCATCTTTTTGTTCCCACCTTCATTGATGGTGAAAACGGGTAATACCCTTTTACCTATGGCCGCCTTGGCAGTTTTGAGCATGGATTTTAAACATGCAAAATAGGAATATTAGTTGAATCATTATAACCAAATAATTCATTCAAGTAATAAAGGGTTACAATATCTCAACACAGAAATTAAAGATCATATCCAGTATTAAAGTCCCATGGCACAAGTATGACTTTCATGCTTGCCTTTTCAAGAAGCTTCGTGAGTGGATCCATAATGTTTTGATCCGTGTGAACTTTGCGAATACATATTTTTTCCTTTTCAACTTCATCCCTTATGTAGTTGAATCTTTGTTCAATGTGCCTAGTCTTTTGATGTGCACGGGGTTCCTTGATTTGAGCAATCGCACCCTCGTTATCATAAAGAATTTCTAGGGGGTCCTGAATGGAAGGGACCACCCCTAGATCGGCAATGAACTTCTTTGACCACGCAGCTTCCTGAGCTACTAGTGAAGCGGCGATGTATTCTGACTCTGTAGTTGATAATGCCACCATATCTTGCATAGAGCTCTTCCAAGAGATTGCTCCTCCATTCAAGATGAAAATGTACCCTGATTGTGATCGTGAATCATCCCGATCAGTTTAGAAACTCACATCCATGTAACCATTTACAACGAGTTCCTGCTCACCAGATCCATGTTGGGGTTTGTTAGAACAAGATACATAGTTTAACCATTTAAACTTTGTGAAAACACAGCGGAAACAAGCTTTTATAACATGGTTCGTAAACTGAAATTTCGGGTTTCATCTAGATATTTTAAAGTTACAAACAAACCCATGAACAAAGGACCTTATATATGTGAATAAGACTAGCTATGTCAACACAAAACAAAACATTATGGACAGCCATAAAGAGGCTGCCATAAACTACCTTTTTCAGCAGCAAAATGTCGAGATTGAGGAGGATATGTTCCAAGAAACGACTAAGGCACTAAAGGAGGTCCTCTCAAGTTTGCATACCCCAAGCTCTATAGCAAATACACCTTTGTTGCTAGGATTCCCACACCAAATCGCAAGAAATAGGCTGCTGAAACACCCCCTTTTCAGCCTTGTCTTTCTTCTAAGATGAGAGAAAAAGAACTACTCTTGCATGTATGAGAGAGAAGAAGAAGATGGGGGAGTGTTTCTAGTCATAAGTGGTTGTCATTTTCAAAGGCAACAAAGGCTTCATATGCCCTTGAGGGCGGCCAAAAACTCTTTAAAAAGAGGTTTCCCCCATTTTAAAACACCCACTAAATAAATAACTAGTTACATTATAAGTTGTATAATTAACCTCTTAATTATAAAACTTAAACACACTATTATTATTTGATGTTATTCAACCAACTTAAATAACATTATAAATAATATCCTTGAACAAAATATCCATATAAGTTGTTCTTTATCACATACAATTTATTTAGAAAACCCATTATCTAAATTGGTGTAATGATTTAATGATCATATCATCAATTTAAATACATTGTTGGTATTTGCTAAGCTTGTTATTGGGTATGACCCGACTTGGATCATGACGTATTAACTACATCAATGTTCTATGTGTCTTGGGCACAAAGAAACCAACAATCTCCCACTTGCACAAGATTCATAGAAGATTGATGCAAGCGGTAAATACTGCCTAACAACAGTTTACAACCCTTATTACACATGACTTAAAGCCATTCAGCAACATCATCCCCTTCAAGTATCCAACTTGAAATGATTTAGGTGAATCAATCATTTATCCTTTTGTTACAGATGTCATGTTAAATCCAAGGACACAGAATGATCATTTCTTGTTGATTTAACTTAATCAGGCCTTAGACATCTTGCTCTCAACGAATAAGAGGAACAAATTCCATCTTGACTACATATTTTTCTCACAAGCACCTCGTGTTACGCCTGAACATAGCCTTATGTACTGTCCATTATTTCAGGGTAGTGAAGAGCTAGCTCAAGGTATAACACTTGGTGAATATCAAAACCCAATATGTATCTCAGGTTTGAGGATACCAAATGATATTTGCCTTTACTCAAATTTACTTATGATCAATCTAAAAGATTCCATGTAGTAAAATTTGAGATGCGGGTCAGTCCAATATTTGTATCCCACAAATATCTATGAACTTTGGTAGCAACCATTTGCTCTATATTCATTCCTTATGAATGTCCACCAATCCAAATTCATAATAATCTTATCCTCATACTTGTTCCCACAAGTATGAACAACTACAGACATTTAGAGTAAACAATTTACCCATGGATAAAACATGCTAAATTGGAACATTTATTGAAATATTATAACCAAATAATTTTATTCAAGTAGTAAGGGAGTTCCAAATATCCAAATACGAAATCACAGATCAAATCCAATCACTAGAGTATCGAAGTCCCATGGCACAGGTATGACCTTCATGCTTTGTCATGCTTAAGGCACATGAAACGTCCGACCGAGTGCATATCATTGCATACATGATGGATCCAATAGCAGATGCGTATGAGATTGCCTTCATTTTATCGTGCTCATCCTTTGACCTTGGACATTGAGTCGTGCTCAACATTGTTCCTCTTTGAATAGGTACCATACCTTTCTTAGAGTTCTCTATCTTGAACCTTTTCAAGATCTTATCAATGTATTCACTTTGATTTAAACCAATCAGCCGCCTTGATCTATCCCTATAGATCTTTATTCCCAGAATATAGGCGGCCTCACCAAGATCCTTGATGGAAAAACAACTTCCAAGCCAGGTTTTTACACCTTTCAAGGTTGGAATGTCATTTCCAAATAGTAGTATGTCATCAACATACAATACTAGGAAAGTGATGATGCTCCCACTAGCTTTCTTATATACACAAGCTTCATCAGTGTTCTTGATGAATCCAAATTTAATTACTTCTTCATCAAAACGGTGATTCCAACTTCTCGATGCTTGTTTCAATCCATAGATTGATTTCTTTAACTTGCATACTTTGTTAGGATGTTTTGGATTGACAAAACCTTCAGGCTGAACCATATAGACATCTTCCTCAAGATATCCATTTAGGAAAGCTGTTTTAACATCCATTTGTCAAATCTCATAATCATAATGAGCAGCTATGTCAAACAATATCCTAATAGATTTTAGCATCACAACAGGTGAGAAAGTTTCATCATAGTCAACCCCTTGAGTTTGAGTGAAACCCTTTGCTACAAGTCTTGCTTTATAAGTATCCAAGTTTCCATGCATATCGGTTTTGCTTTTAAAAACCCACTTACTTCCAATTACTTTGGAGTTAAGAGGTGGTATAACCAAGTCCCATACTTGATTGTCATACATGGATTGCATCTCAACGTTCATGGCTTCAAGCCATTTGTCACAATCCGAATTGGACAACGCATCATGGTATGTGATTGGTTCATCAGAATCTATCACATAGAATCCATCAGTGAAAAATCCATATCTTTTAGGTGGATTACTAGTTCTACCAGATCTGCGAACGTTTTCTGTGTATTGATCAACTATTTGATCACTTTCAACATTCTCATGTTGAGTGCTAGCGTCAACCAAACGTGTATCGGGTTGCGGTTCTTGATCCTCTTCAAGATCCATAGTTCTACTACCAGTTCCTTCCATAAGGAACTTAGTTTCCAAGAACTCACCATTTTTTGGCAACAAACTCCTTTTGTTGTATTGGATCATAGAAATAATACCCCATAGAATCTCTTGGATATCCAATAAAGATACACTTAGTGGAACGGCTTTCTAACTTGTTCGAGGTGGGAGTCTTCACATAAGCCTCACACCCCCACACCCTCAAATATGAAAATGATGGAACCCTTCCATGCCATATTTCATAAGGTGTCCTTTCCACTTTCTTGGTTGGGGCCATATTTAAAATACGGGTCGCAGAGAGCAGAGCAAAACCCCCAAAATGATAGAGGTAATGAGCTTCTAGCCATCATAGATTGAACCATATCCTATAGAGTTCGATTTCTCCGCTCGGACACGCCATTATGTTGTGGTGTTCCCGGTGGAGATAGTTGTGAGACAATCCCACAACTTCTAAGATGGTCCCTAAAAGCATCATTCAGGTACTCACCTCCTCTATCGGTGCGGAGAATTTTAATTGACTTATTGAGTTGATTTTGTACTTCATTTTGAAAGATCTTAAACATTTCAAAAGCTTCATCTTTGTGTCTCAACAAGTACACATACCTATATCGACTATAGTCATCAGTAAAGGTAATGAAGTATCTTTCATTGTACCTTGTCATAGGTTTAAAAGGACTACATACATCCGAATGTATGATGCCTAATAAATCTTTTGCCCTTTCGGATTTGCCACTAAATGGTTCCTTAGTCATTTTTCCTTGTAAACAAGATTCACATACATCAAATGAATCATATTCATTTGCTTTTAAAAGACCATTCTTTTGAAGTGTTTGTATGCGTTTTTTGTTTATATGACCAAGACGGCAATGCCCAAGATAGGTATCACTCAAATCCAATTTGTGTTTCACGAACCAATTCATAAATACCATTAATAGGAATAGCTTTAAAATAAAATATGCCATTTAAAGAAACATGAATTTCATTTTCAATAAATGTCAAAACATAACCATATTGTCTTAATTGGGCAACACAAAAATGTTTCTAGTCAAACTAGGAGCATACAAAAAAATTGTTCAAAATTGCTTCCAAACCATTTGGAAGCTTCAAGATGTAGTCCCCTCGGCCTTCAAGTTGAACTTTTGCCCCGTTCCCCATGTAGAGGCTAACATCCCCTTTCTTGAAGTCCTTACTTCTTTTGAACCCCTGCAATAAGTTGCAAATGTGAGTTCCACATCCGGTATCCAATACCCATGTGTTAGAGGATATTTTATTAAGATCAATATGAATCATGAAAATTGTACCTGAGGTTTGCCCGACATCCCTCTTAGCTTGCAACTCTTTGAGATGGACTGGGTAATTTCTTACCCAATGTCCAATCTCCCCACACTTAAAGCATGGGTCATTCGAAGCAACCTTTTGCTTCTTTTCCGTTGGTTTTGATGGTGATGCTCTCACCACTCCCTTTCCCTTTCGCCTAACGTGCCCCTTACCCTTGGCAACATTTGCCTTGGGTGCGGGGTGAGGCCTCTTTTTGTTCCCACCTTCATTGATGGTGAAAACGGGTAATACCCTTTTACCCATGGCCGCCTTGGCAGTTTTGAGCATAGAGTGAAGCTCACTTATGTTCTTGTCCCAGCCGTTCATGTTATAATTCATGAAAAATTTGTCAAACCTTTTTGACAAAGAGTTGAGGATCAAATCCGTAGCCAACTCTTTTGAGACGAGACAATTCAGCCTTTCGAGGCGGTCGATGTGGCTTTTCATCTTAAGTACATTAGAATGAAACAGATTGGGTGTCGTCCATACGATAACGCATGGAGTGCTCGAACCATTTCGAAGAGCTTTACCCTTGCTTGTTGTTGGAACATTTCCTTCAACTAGGTTATCATGTCGTTTGCTCCATGATGTTCATATTCCTTTTGAGACCGGAGTCATACTTGCCAACATGAGGCAAGACACTTGGACCGAGTCCTCAGTGTATTTCACCCAATTATTGTAGCCTCCCTCATCCTCCTCATTAGGTTGATTGGGAATCGGATTGTCTAAAATATATGATTGGTCTCTTGCTTGAGAACAATTCTCAAGTTTCAAAACCAATCAATAGTGTTATGGTTTAGACGCTCCTTTTGGAGAATGGTCCTTAGTGAGTGAGTGGTGGCGGACGAGATTTCATTATTTCATTGTTGTTGGTGGCCATCTACAAAATATAACAAAGTCCAATTTTAGTATTATGATATTGTTCATATTTTAATAATTAAAGCCTCTTTTAAGTGTCTTACACATTTTAAAATTCTAGAATCCAACGTTACATTTAAATAGTGGTTAGGTGACCTTTATCCCATTATTTAAATTACAAGGTAGTCAACATTTTGACAATTGCAACCCTTTGCAACTTCTGGGTATGGGATCGACTTTAAAACATCTATGTATAGTCATCATGTTTATCCCATCAACACCTTTGTAAAACATTGTAGGTGATCCATTTAACATGGTTTGCAAATCAAGTTACCCTCTTGTACACACATGTGAGTTTTCCAACATAAGTGGTCAGGTGACCTTTATCCCACAAATATGGTATCCCCCCTCAAATCAAAAGTTCCCTTAAAATGGTTAGGTGACCTTTATCCCATTAAGAGTTTCCAGTAACTCAAGTGTTGTGCAAAAGGATGGTGTTAAACTTGTTTATGAAATTTTTTTTAGATTCCATCATCTTAGTTTAGAAACTTTATGTACTTTATATTTTCATGCTTTCAAATACAAGGTACCCTTGGTTCGCTTTTAATAACTCCTTTTAGTAAAATCATTAATCCTTTTAATAACCCCACTTAGTGATAAAGAACCATCAATTTCAGCTTGTTAGTTTATTAATGAGTTTGTTATGCATATCCAAATATCAACCAACAATCATACAACAAACATCCAAACAAGCATAATCATACAAACATAAGTCCATAACCATAGCCACTAAGTTGACCACACTTGTTGGCCATCACAAGTGTTGTCATAAGGTCTTCCTAAGGGTAAGATGACACATCAAAATGTGTCCATGAACTCCCACTTGAATCCAAATCCAAATGCTTCAAATGTCCATGTCTTCTGTGTCCTTCTTTGGGTCTTCATCTTGTGCATCTTCTTTTATAAAATCATATCCTAATACAATTTTTCTAATAAAAGAAATACACCTAATCTATTTATTACATAACCAAATGATAAATAAATTACAACCCAAAATACAACACAAATGTTACAACCCTTTCAAGAATTTTCCAACATGACACCACAATCAAACCAAATCCAAACACATAAGGCCAAGGCTATGTTAAGCACCAAAATAAGAAACATAACAACATCCAAGAACAACAATGAACCCCTTATTATAACCTTAAAGTCTAGCCACATGAACCAAAACTTTAGGGTTTGTCCAACAACACAATCATCATTTGATGTTAATCTTCAAGGTTTATACTAAAGCATGTAAGATTAAACTTTGAAACATAAGGGATTCAAGCATCCATAACAAAACAGCCCCTAATGGGTTGAAAAAGTCTGCAAACTAACTTTTCAAGAACTTTTGAAGCACATATTTCACATAACCGGCTCTAGATGCCATTGTTAGGTTTGTTACTGTAAATCAAAGCTAGTTTAACCATTTAAACTATAAAATGCAGCAGAAAGTAGGGTTTAAAATGAGCTTACCAATCTGAAATTTTAACTATTTTAAACCATAAACAAAACCAAGAACATATCAATAATATATGTGAAATAGTATGCTATCAAAACCAAAACAACCATAGGGGGTTCAAAGAAAACCCTTCCTTGCACAAGAGTTTGTGGATGGAAGGAATGAAGATGATGATGTTTCTTGTATGTCTAACACTTTCTGATGTCTCTTGACTCTGTAAAGTTTGGTGTAGGCATTTTGCTTTGGAGCTGTGCGTTGGGCATTCATTTCAGCAAAACAACTGCCATTCAACTTTCTAATATCAACATTTGCATTAGAAGCTTGAGATTTACTTTCATCCTTCTCTTTTCTTTCTCCATCTCCTCCAGCTTATCAAAGGTACTACTGCCAAAACTTTCACCCAAGTTGGGAATAACATTACCCTCCGAGTCAGTGTACTTAGGATAGTGGTCAGCTGTTCAATCTCTATTTCATCCACATCCTATAGCTCCTCATCACATAAGACATCAACTTATGGAGCATCTTTGACAATTTCATCTGGATTTAATCTGAACATATCAACCAGCTGCTCATCTGTCATATCATGGATGATCTCTCCTTCTTCAGTGGTATAACTAACAAACTTCCTACAATCCCTTGCAAATCAAGAATCATATGAACTGAGTCTTGACTTGCTGAAGTGGTATAACATCATAATCCTCAGGCTGTTGAGCATCACTCTTTCCCTGCTCCTGAGATTCTCCAGCTGGAGGTTGCAGACGACAAGGCTCTTTTTATGCGCTTCTCCCATGAAGCTTGACTTGAGGTTGATACAAATGCATCACCATCTTGATCATCCTCATCGTCATCATAATCTCTTTTATCTTTCCCACTCCCTCCAACTTCCCCATCATCATCATCTTGTTCTGATTCATCATCATCAGAAGTCTCATCATCATCATCTTCTTCATCATCACCTTACCTTTGATCTTTAGGGGCTCACCCTTCTTCCCCTTCAACTTTAGCATAATCCTCTTGTTTCGCTTCTCCAATCCTTTAATTCTTTTACTGACTCCATCACCATATCATTTGACTCTTCAGTGCATGGGAGCTTGGCCTGTTGGTTTTTGTTACATCTAAATCAAAGCTAGTTAACATTTAAACTATAAAAATACAGCGGAAAGTAGGGTTTAAATGAGGTTACCAATCTGAAATTTAACCATTTTAAACCATAAATAAAACCCAAGAACATGTCAATGATATATGTGAAATCGTATGCTATCAAAACCAAAAACAACCATAGGGGGTTCAAAAAACAACCCTTCCTTGCACAAGATGTTATGGATGGAAGAAATGAAGATGATGATGTTCTTGTATGTCTAGCCTTCAAAAGAGAAGACCTCAAGCTTGTATACCCACAAGCCCTTCCAAACACCAAGCTTGTTAGGAGAGAAACACCAAAGAACTCTCTTCCTTGGCTCCTCAAGAATCCGAAATTTCAGCCCACTTTTCTCCTGAATCCGAAAATTTTCAGCCTTTGGAGAGAGTTTTTTTTTCTTGAGTGTGTGTTAGAGAAATGTGTGAAATGATGAATGAGTTCAAGGGGAGTGAAAGTCTCTCTGGACCAAGACACAAAAGAGGTTTCCAATGCCACTTGGGCGGCCGAAATTTACTTGAAAATGGGTTCCCCCCATTTTAACATTTTAAAATGTTACACTCTTAACCCATTACTTTATAAAATTAAAACATCTTTTAATTTTGTAACATTACACACTTTTATTTGTTATTATTAACTCTTAAATAATGTAACAAATAATTTCTCATGAACAAATTATCCATATAATGTTGTTCTATTACAAAGCAACGTTTAGAAAACCCATTTTCTATTTGGTCTCAATATTATTTGTAATGATCTCATCAACAAAAAACATTTATTGGTGTTTTATAGCTTGTTATTAGGTATGACCCGACTTGGATTATAACTAACCACATCAATCTTGTATGTGTTTTGGGCATATAAGATCCAACACAGCCTAACGCTCTCTCGTAAACCACATTCTTCTCAGTGCTGAGCTATCTACTTGGATTGGGTGGCATTAACTACCATTAGCTGGTTATCTAATTAGCTCTCAGATCATTTGTTGCGAGCAGCTTTAGCATAAGTCAGTTTTGCTCGCCAGCTGTTCCTCTAAACCGACATTGGGTAGAGTAGAGCCAGATGTAAATGGGGATTGGGTGGATGTACCGGCTTGGTGAGTGGTGGTTGTTGTGGTGGTGTGGTGAAGATGAGAGGAGGAATGGGAGTGGATTGTGGTGATTTTGGGATGGATATTGTGGGTGAGGTGGAGGTGAGTGTATGAGTGGTGGTGGTAGTATTAGTGGCAGTGGAGATGGTAGTGGGTGGGGTGGTGCTGAGGTAGTGGTGGTGGTTGTGGTGGTGGAAAAGTGATCAGGGTGATCCTTGTCTCTTACTCTTTTTACCGTGGGGTTGGGCCAGCTCTTCTTCCTTGAGCCATTGGCGATAGGGGCTCCCCCTGAGCTGATCGGTTGGTCAGGTGTGTTGTTGGATTAGTGAAATCAGTATCACCACCCTTAGACTCATCTTGGCGTCCACCAACCACCTCTCCCTTTCTCGGTAGCCATAACCCGGCTACCGATCTGCCTGACTAGAGGCTC
The DNA here is from genome assembly GCA_025506515.1 of Flaveria trinervia. Classification (NCBI taxonomy): domain Eukaryota; kingdom Viridiplantae; phylum Streptophyta; class Magnoliopsida; order Asterales; family Asteraceae; genus Flaveria; species Flaveria trinervia. The sequence goes on along the minus strand of CM046442.1, from coordinate 76,354,375 downwards.
ATCCTTAGATTCTGCTTATTCATCTAACAGGAAGTCCTGGTGGAAGGCAGCCTGCTCAGATCCACCAGGTGCATCAGACGTACTATTTGGAGATGGTGGAGATATAGTAGAAGTGTTAGTGGCCCTTGATTGACTGGGACCAGTATCTCCACCACCTTGACCGTCATTCTGATCATCATCATCATCATCATCCTCTTCATCATGGGTACCACAGTAGGCTCAACATCGAAATCACTATCATCGTGACGCCATTCTTGCGAGACGGCGCCACATAGTCTTCATGGCCAGATGCCAAACAATCTCATCCTGCCTAAGGTGGTATCATCCATCACCTCAAGCACCACTGCATCATTTTCTCTTTAGGCAGCATAGGAAGCTCCTCATCTATGGTTGTCTATAAGAAACGTGGATACATACAGAAGCTTCCATGCCTTTGGCTTCAAGGTTCTTGATCAAATAAGAGAAGCATGCGAGAGAAACTGAATGGGTGGTTCAGTACCAGTGCAACATATGCATTCTAGATTTGTCTGACATCTCATCAAATCATCCCCGCTTGGAGGCTATACACTTAGGATCACATGTGCCAAGTATTTGATTGCGGGCACATGTTGCTCTTGTTCAGTATGCGGGTATTGATGTCTCCGGTGTACTTGATCCTCAAAAGCAACCACGAATATCAGTGGATGCAGCTTGGTGGATGGGCTCCATCTTCCCCCAAATCCAAGACTCTCCTCAGGTCTTCTTCATGGATCTCAATGTCTTGTCCAAGATAGAGCTTCGGATACAGTGAGGTCTACCGACCAGTCAACTAGGCACTTTCCAGAAGGCCTGTTGAAGATCTGTATGGTGTGCATGGAGTAGAGATGGCTTTGTAGATCCTCGATCTACATAGGAAGGCAATATCCCAGTGAACTCAGAGGCGTTCCGGGAAGTAGCATCGAGATGAGCACAGATGTTGTGCTTGGTGCTCATCAGCTGTCTTTCAGCCATTGTTGCAACACAAAAAAAATATATATTAGGTTGGTTGTAAGACATAACAGTTGAATTTTGAATAATTTTGATCAACTGATTCAATCGTGCGACTGAACCATACGACTGAGTTCAGTCGTACGATTGTGTTCAGTCGTACGGTTGAGCCTGCGACTGAGCTTAGTCGTGTACTGAGCTATGCAGTTGAGTTAGTCATGTGACTGGACTCACAAGCATAATTCACTCGTGCGATTGAGTCATGCGCCTGGCTCAATTTGGCGGCTGAAGTTCATCAGCATGTCCATTCATATATCTCCCTGTTGAACACCATAAATTTGAATCTTTGTCAAGACATGGCAATACACTTCACGTTTAGATTCCTTGGACCGTAGAGACTCGAAATAACACTTAGTATGTGTTTAAATCACCATTAGTGGTCCATTTAATAGGTCTATTTTAAGTGTTTAGTCCCGGTTATTGATCTTAACAATTTCGTCACTTAGGGTTCGATTAACCATTCATTTGGGTTGATTTCAGTTGCACAGTACCTGTAGATGAGTAGGAAACACGTTAGTATCACATCAAGTGGTATTTTAGTAAATAATTTTTTTGCAGAGTTCGTCGTATGTGGTTTTTGAGAGTTTTGAAGGGTGGGTAAAGAATACAACTCACTAACCCCCTTATTTTATATTGTTTTTAAGATTCAGTCGTGTGACTAGACCCATACGCATGATTCAAACGTGCGACTGGGGTTCAGTCAAGCGACTGGCTCAGACTCCTCATCCAGTCATACGAGTGTTTCATTCTTATGATCCAATCACATGATTGTTTTCCAACTCATGGTCCAATCGTGTGACTTGTTCATACTTTATGGCCCATGTACGATTGGCTCATACTAGGGTTCATTTCGTACGATTGGCTCATACTTATGAGTTTGACATCATACACATCCAAACACCTAAGACTTACCTTTGAAACATGATGAACAACGATCATCTCAAACATGACCTTTTAATTGAAACCGTTTGATCACCTCAGATGTGATCCTTTTACTTGAAGAACATTGATCCCTCAGACGTGATCCTTTTACTTTGTGATTCACAGTGTTCATCTAGTTACTAGTCCGACATTTACGCAAAGCAGAAAACAAAATAGAAAGACAACTTTAATTAAAACAAAAGAAGACATTTTTTGTGATTTTGGTTTGAGGTGGATTAAAAACTTTCAGACATCCTCTCACTAATTTTTCCTCCTGAGTAGAACAGCTTCAATTAATTATATC
>CM046442.1:74947088-75042088 GCA_025506515.1 Flaveria trinervia | reverse complement strand
TCAGTGGAAAGTATGATGGTGAATACATGCCCATGTTTGCACATGTGGTTATTCCGAATGCCAACATCCCATAAGAGCTAGTGTGGGAAGATCAACAAGTTAGTTCTCCTACTAATACTAAGCAAGCCTCACATTCTCCTCCCCAATCACCCATACATCATCAATATCCACAAATCCAATCATTAGCTAATCAAAACACCCTGCCTAACTCACCTATTCAACATGCATCCCCACAACCTTAATCAGCAGTGAGTGAAAACATATTGCCCATCTCTCCAATTCACCCTCCATCACTTTTTCATCAACAACCTCAAACCCCTCAAAATCAATCTCCTGAGAGTGTTCACACAAAGCCTATCTCTGTTACTGAATCTCAAAACATAGTTCATACTGGTGAGACTAAGTTGGCATCATAAGCAAGCACCATTCCAATCTCAATCACCAACTCACAAAACCCAGTCTTGTCTAATCAAACTAAAGCAATTTCATCAATCACTGATCATCAACAACAAGAAGAACAACATCAAGAGCTGACTGATCAAGCTGTTGAGTCTAGTTCAAGCTCAACAAGTATGGCACATAATGAAGTAAATGATGATAAGATTATTATTGAGCATCAAGAAGGTGAATAAGAAGCCAACTATGTTGATGTGATTGTTTATCATGAAGATGATCTAAGTGAAGATGACATCCTTATAAGGAAAAGTTATTTGGTGGCTGAATATAACAAACTTACAATCAAGTTAAACAAGAGGTTAGCAAGAATAAAGGAGTTGAAGGGAATAAAAAAGGAAAAGGATAATCAGCTAATCAAACAAGAAGCATCTTTGAAAACATTAAGAGAGAATGTCTGGGAAAACAATGAGGTGATTCATGCTCTACATGAGTCAGTGAGAGAGCTGAAAGTGACAATTGCTATTGAAAAGGCTAAAAGAGAGAAGCTTGTGATGGAGAACAATGAAGTAAACAAGACTCTGAATGAACAATCCATTCTACTATCAAGAAAAGATTCAGAGGTTGTTGAGCTGGAAAGGAAGATAAGTGATCTTGAATATTAGGATCAAAATAAACCATGCAGTATTTAAGAAAATAGGAAATGTTTAGGATCCTTTAAGAAGGAAGTTATTGATGCTGAGGAGTCACCAAAAAGAACAGAATCTACTTCTCAAGAGCACACTCCTTCGATGGATGTTTCCACTTTGAAGCCAATATCTCTTGCTAAAACTGAGAGTGGTGCTAAATGGAAAGAACTTACAAAAGATGAGTCTCCCAAAGTAAAAAGAATCAAAGGCTGATGACCTGCTAACCACAAAAGACATAGTTGAAGAAGGCCAGAATCTTCAATGTTTATGACCCTAATCAACCATTGATTTCTATATGATATGGTAGAGAGGATGAATATAAATGAGATGAAGAATATGCTGAAGGATTTTGAGTTATCAAGCTTTATGATTCCTAACTGCAACTATTAAGCATTCAAAACCTTTCACGAAATTTAGAAAACAAAGAAAGATTTAGGTCATTATGATACAACTAAACTAAGAAAATATAACATAACATATTGGTTGCAGAGTGCAATGGTTATAAACTGTGGTATTTAGGGTCAGATGGTCGAAAAAATGGAGTAGGTTTTCTAGTTGGTAAAGAACTTCAGGATAATGTAGTGGAGGTGAGAAGATACGAGGATCGACTTATGCTGTTAAGAATAGTAATAGGGGATGACGTAGTGGCAGTAGATAGTGTGTTTGTACCACAAGTTGGATTAGGGGAAAATGAAAGAAATAAGTTCTGGGAGACTTTAGATCATGTTATGAGGGACGTACCTAGAGAAGAAAAAATATGCATAGGAGGTGATTTTAATAGGCATATCAGTAAAGGTAATGATCAATTCCCGTCGGTTCATGGAGGATTTGGGTTTGGTCCGAGGAATGACGGTGGAAGGGAGCTCGTTGACTTTTTCTTTAGCGCATGACCTAGGCATCATCAATTCGTTTTTTAAGAAGAGAGATTCGAAAATGACGGTGGAAGGGAGCTCCTTGACTTTGCTTTAGCGCATAACCTAGGCATCATAAATTCGTTTTTTAAGAAAAGAGATTCGCATCTAATCACGTTTAGCAGCGGTGGAGACACACATAGATAGACTATATGCTGATGAGGGGAGAAGACTGTAACTTGTGGAAGGACTGTAAGGCAATCCCGGGAGAGACTGTAATGACTCAACATCATATGTTAATGGCTGATCTACGCGTGAAGAGAAATACTATCCAGCCAATTAAGAGATTTAGACCTATGATTAGACGGGGCCAACTCAAAGATGAAAAGATTACCACCTTTAGAGATAAGGTCATACCAATGATCCAAACTAGGCCAGAGAAAGACGCAAACTAAATGTGGGAAGATATGGGAACTACAGTTATGCAAGCAGCTAAAGAAACTCTTGGACTTGCAACAAATAGGACAGTATACTGGTCATAAGGAATTCTGGTGGCGGAACGAAAATGTACAGGAGAAGATAATAATTAAATGACAACGTTTTAGATACCTTTTACAATGTAATAATGGCGAAGAACAAGCAGAGCTAAAACATAAATATAAGGAGGCTAAGCGAGAGGCGAAAAAGTCTGTGTTAGAGGCAAAGAGCATAGTGTACTAGAAAATGTATAAGTGATTAGAGACGAAAGAAGGAGAATATGACATGCTTAAGATTTCCAGGGCAAGAGAAAGTAGAAGACAGGACCTGAGAATGGTGAAGTTTATAACGGCTACGGAGGGAAAGGTCTTGGTGAAGGAGAACGACATCAATGCGAGATGGAAAACTTACTTGATAACCTTTTCAACATAACGAACCCTAACCAACAATCTGCCATTGATAAAACAACCCAACAAAACCAACAAAACAAGTGTTATTATAGAAGCATCATTGTCGACGAAGTTACGAGGGCGCTGAAGAAAGTGGGAAGGGCTAAGGCAGTGGGGCAGACAACATACTGATTGAAGTGTGGAAGTGCCTGGCAGATGAGGGCCTGAAATGGCTAACAGACTTATTCAACACTATCGTCAAAACCTGGAGGATGCCAGAGTAATGGAGAAGCAGTGTCCTAGTCCACATATATAAGAAAAAAAGAGATGTAAAATGTTGCGCAAATTATAGGGGAATAAGGATATTGAGTCACAGGATGAAACTATGGGAAAGAGTTGTTGACACGAGAATTACACGAGAAACCCAAATAGCGGTAAACTAATTTGGATTTAAGCCAGGATGCTCTACAACAGAAGCCATACACGTCATAAGAAGGATAATGGAGAAATATAGAGAATAGAAAAGGGACTTACATATGGTTTTCAGTGACCTAGAAAAAGCATATGATAGTGTGCTGCATCAACTCATTTGGGAAAGTCTATGACTTAGAAGGGTACCTGAGAGGCATATCAAAATAATAATGGATATGTATGAAGGGGAAAAAACGTGTGCGCGAGTACCAGTTGGAGACACAAACTTTTTCCTAGTGGAAGTGGGACTACACCAAGGATCAGCATTGAGCCCATATCTCTTCACAATATGTATGATAGTGTGCCACGTCAACTCATTTGGGAAAGTCTACAACTTAGAAGGGTACCAGAGAGGTATATCAAAATAATAATGGATATGTATGAAGGAGAAAAAATGTGTGTGCGAGTACTAGTCGGAGACACAAACTTTTTCCCGATGGAAGTGGGACTACACCAAGGATCAGCATTGAGCCCATATCTCTTCATAATAGTGTTGGATGAGATGACTAAGTCTATACAAGAGCCAGTCCCATGGTGCATGCTGTTTGCGGATGATATTATCTTAATATCACAATCTAAAACGGTTCTTAACGAGAGGCTAGAACAGTGGAGAGCCGCACTAGAGTGCAGAGGCTTAAGGATAAGTCACTCTAAGATGGAATAAATGCATTGTAACTTTAGTGGTGAGGATGAAGAGGACACCCAAATCAGTATACAGGGCATGACAGTACCACAGACGTCTAGGTTCAAATACCTGGACTCGTACGTATAGGAGGACGAAGAGATACACAACGATGTATCTCACCATGTGTACTCAGGATGGTGCAAATGGAGAGTAGCATCAGGGATCCTGTTTGATAAGTGGTTCCCAGCAAAACTAAAAGGAAAACTATACAGAATGGTAGTATGTCCAGCTTTGTAATACGGAACAAACTGTTGGGCTATAAAGAAATCGTACCAGAGACAAATCAAGGTCGCGTAAATGCAAATTCTGAGGTGGATGTGTGGCCACACAAGATTGGATCGAATAAGAAACGACGTGTTTTGATAGAGGCTAGAGGTGGTCGGTATGACAGATAAGATCCAAGAGGGAATATTAAGATGGTTTGAGCACGTAAAACGGAGGTCGATGGTAGCACCCGTTAGAGTAGTAGAGATGTAACACCGGTTATTTAGAGTCCAGAAATAAAGAATAAAATGAAGAATAAGAAAGAAAAGATATTTTACCCAAGTTGAGGGGTAAAAAGTGTCCAAAGGACAAATAGGTTTGAAAGTGGGTGTAAAGTGGGCATGGCCACCCACTCTCTTCTTACACACCCAACTCATCGGAATTTAGAGAGAGAAAGTAGCAAGGAGCAGCAGAACTCTCGGTTTTAGAAACATGAACAAGAAAGAATTTGAATTGAAGGTAAGAGTTCATGGTTTAAGTGTTCTTAACTGGCCTTGCCTCGGTTCTATGCTATGTGTGTTTGCAGGATCGGTTTTTGTCACTAAACACTTGGTTTTATCTCAAAATCACTTAAACAACACTCTCAATTAAAGTAGAATCTTTAAGACTTGATAACAATATAATAAGTAATAATAAAACACAAGAAGTAATTTTCAAGGTACTTGCATATATTGATTCTCAACTCAAATATTACAAGACTCTTACAAGCATGTTCTTATGAGTTATAATGAGAGACTATATATAATACTACCTAAAGTCAGATATACTTTGATACCAATTGGAATCCTCTAACTAAAGCAAATACTACAAAGCTATAGTTTAAGGTATCTCAAATAAGACTTTATCTAACATATGGTAGTCAGGACATGTCCCTGACTTACCTTTTGTCACCAACTAAAGTTGGTAACTTGTACTAACATAAAAAGGTGAATAGTGGAATAAAGTATGGTCAACTACATGGCTCTTTGAGAAAACGCCATACAGTATCAAAGGTCTGCAGCGGAGTGTCATAGACCATACTTATGTCGATTGGTTCATAGCAGTTTCTTCCGAAGGTTAAATGGCTTCAGAAGAACAAGTACTTCCGAAGCCACATATACTTCGAAAGAGGATGCTTCTTCCGAGGCTTAAGAACTTCTTCTTTCTTCATACTTCGGAAGTAGTATTCTGATTTCTTCCTTTGTGACTTCAACTTTGGAAGTGAATACTTTATCTTCGGAAGTAGGGCTTTTCCTTTGGAAGTAGAACTTTTACTTTGTTGTCGGAAGAACTCTACTTCCTTCGGAAGTTCCACACTTGGCTTTGGACGCCTTTGTATGCAGCACCAAAATTTGTCTAAGTGATTTGGTTTTGGTTGCACGAGCCTTCTTCTTGATCCAACAGACTCCCCCTAGGCTGATGCTACCAAAACCTCACTTGTTTCTGCTCCTCAAAATTTTCAACACCAGGGAGAGTAAATACTTATCAGTCTCTTTATTCTTCCCTGATATGGTGCTGAGAAGTTTGTACAAATCTTTGGTTGATAGGATCTCCAGTCTGTCTCCCTAAATGATATGTACCCTTTGTTGTGGCCCTCTGAAAAGAGTTAGTTGATGGGAACTATAATCATATTCCCATCAAACTATAGGTTCCAATTCTGGACCTTCCACCATCTGTAGAAAGGTTGCGCCCTTAGTGGGAGATCTATCCTTGTCTTCCTTTCTTCTCAATCTTAACTGTTCCTCAATCTTGGCTTTTGCTATTAACTCAGATAGATGAAGACTGCTTAGATGATTCTTTATGTGAGTAGCAGTTTCAGAGTTGGAGGAGTTAGAGAATGGTTTCTCTGCTAACTCAGCAATATCAAACCTGCTGGAGTGTAGCAGAGAGGTGGCCTTTAGTCTATTAACTTCACCATTCTCTCTTTCCATAACAAAGTTGTGAGTAGCTTCATCGAACCTCCACCGGAGTATATTCTTTCTAGGCACAAGAGACTGACTAGGAATCTTGTCCTCTTTCTTTGTATACAGTAGAGTCACGAGCTTCCTTCTTAGTTTCTTCTCTTCATCATCTAATGATTCTGAGTTGATTCCTACAAGTACTGCATCCTGGTCTAGTGTTCCTCTGGGTAGATCAAAAAATTGATCTCTTGTGAAGGAACGTGAAGATCCATCCACATAGGTTAGCTTGATGGAGTCTTCCTCATAGGAGATATTGCTCAGGGTTGTGCAATTAATGAGCCTATTCTTGATGCTTTTAAACTCTTCCAGAGAGAGATGTTTAGAAGGCTGAGGGGATGATTGAGAAGCTTGTGGGGTAGGATGTGGTGAGGTGGTTCGGGTTAGATTTTGGGTTGAAGGATGGGCAGGTTTGGTGGTTGAGGTGAGGAAGTAGATGAGGGTAAAGGTGTGGGTTCAGGAGTGTAAGGTTCAGTTATGATGGTGAAGGGTGAGGGAATTGGTTCAGGTTGGGGTAGAGTGGTTGGTGTGAAGGTTATCCCCTGTACCCTTCCGTACATCTCTCTTCTTTTCCTCAAGCGAATGTCAGCTTTGATCTCACTGACAATTCGCTGGAGTGTCCTTTCAGACATGGGACCCACCTGCCTTACAGATAATCCGTGAGCTCAGAGATAGTCTTTCATCCAGGCTTTGTCACCTATCTTCCTGGTTGCAGATGCCCTTGCTTCTTCCTCTTTGTTCCTTTTCTCTTTCAAATTTTCTCTTGCAGCTCTTTTTCTTTCTTTCTCCATTTGATCCTGCTCTTTGTTGAAGAGCCAAAGGATCATTTCATCATTGTGTGGAGAAAGTTCTTGAAGAGAGAAGCCTCTAGAGGTTAGGAAATCTATCCTTTCCCTCCTGAGCTGCATGTCAGCTTCTCTCTATTCCTTTTCCTTCTCATCCTCTAAGGTCAACCTTGCTACTTCCTGCTGCAGCTTGGTTGCCTTTTCCAGTTTCACCAACTCCTCTAATGGTAGCAGCTGTGTTTCTTCATTGGCAGCTTCGAGTAGTATGAGCTGGTCAATGATATCTTCTCTTTGTTTGTTGTTGACTGCCTCCTAGTTGGCTGCAGCTACTTTTGTACTAGCAGCCAAGAGCTTCCCAGTTGGAAGTGTGCCTTTTCTTTTTTCAGCTTTTCAATCTTCTCCTCTTCTTGAAGCTCTTCCGCAGTCATCTTCCGTTTTCCTTTGGTATCTTTTGAGGAACTTGACTTTGGTGGTTCTTGGAAAGTGGATACTGATTGTGTGAGAGGTATAGATGGTGTCTGGACAGGAGGTTGATCCAAAAAGTCCTCACTGTTCACCTTAGATGCCATTTCTAGGATTGCATCCGTGATGATCAGTTCGTCAGACATTTTGAACAATCCTTCCGCAGCTTCCATTTCAGCTTCGGAAGATTCAGCTTGTTCTTCTGAGGCTTTAACTTCAACTTCGGAAGTGAGAGGGAATGCAGATTATGTCCCAACTGTTTCAGTTGCTAGGCCATCAGTCCTCATTTCCCCTTTGAATTGAATCTCAGGTTCCATGTGGACCTTAGGTTGACCAACTTCTTCCATAATGGTAGAAGGTGCAGTAAGTCTCTGAAGCTCTTTAGCTCCAAAGTAAATCATGGCAGCATAAAGACTTGGCTGATCATGAGCAGATCTCAAGAAGAACTGAGAAAAGAAGTTGTAGAGATCTCTAAGCATCCTTGAATCAATTTTTAGAGTGACTTGAGATGGCTCAGAAGAAGTTGGGATAAGAGTAGAATATTTAGAAGTTGAAGATTGGCTCTGTGGGTCCTCATATGTTTGTCTCTGAACACTCTCCCCCTTTTTGGTAGCATCATCTTGAGAGGTGGATGACCTGGAGGAAGAGATCAAAGAGACCTGAACAAGTACATGCCTAACAGATCTCTCAATCTATTTCTCAACTAGTTGAGCCTTGAGATTGTCAATCTCAAGTTGAGGAGTGGCAGACCTTTCTTCTAAAGTCCTAACCAAGGATTCCAGGTTTGAGACTTTAGATAGTAGGTCTGTAATGAAGAGTTTCATGCTTCCCTCATCTTCTTTTGAAGAATCATGCGGAGATGAGGTAACATACCTCGTATGCTCAGCCTCACAACTAGATGTGGTTTCTTGGCACCTTGGTTTCCCTTGCTTAGTGATGTCTCTTGCAGAGTCATCAAAAGGCATGGTTGTTGCATATTCAGTCTCAGAATCGTTACCACTATCCATAAGGTCCATTAAGGCACCTTCTATAGTGGCAGCTGAATCTGCATGAGTCCCCTCCACATTAGTGGGACTCACCTCAGTAATGGTTTTCTGATGAGGGCTAGGATAAGAGGTCTCTCTAGGCTCTGTTGATCTTCGAAAGAGTGTTGTAGCTCAACACCATTGCCATGGAGAGATGTTCTCTCTTCATCAGTTTTAAAGAGAAGGTCAGTGAAAGATAAGGAGGTTAAACCCACTTACTCGGGACCTTGGTCAATGTCTACAGGTATTGAGCCTCTGGTGGGGCTATCCCTTGTTGGCTACTCAGAGGAGTGTAAAGACTCACTCTGAGGGCTTTCAGATTGGGTAATGGGCTCATGGGTTTGAGACTGATGAGACTCAAGACCCATATTAATGTCAATAGTGAAGGAAGGTGAGACCTTAGACTGAGTGGGAGCCCAATGTTCCACTCTAGCCTTTTTAGGTTGAATAGGAGGAGCTTGTTCAATCAGAGTAGATTGAACAAGGGTTCTTTTAGGGCGTCTTGTGTAGGTAATGGTGATGGGAGGAGAAGGTAGTGTTGGCATTGTGGTTGCAGTTGCTGGTGTGGGTTCATCACCTGTGGGGTGAACATGGATGTCACCAAGAGCGATATGCTCAGTCATACTAGAAGTTCAAGAAGTGTACTTGCCAGTGAAGTTGGTGGCTACCCTTATCAATGTCTTGAAGATTGTTGGCCTCATGTAAGGGACAAACAGAGTGGCTACACAGACAAGCCGACTCTGGTCCAGCTCACAGTTAATGATGTGCTGAAGAAATCTGGGATACATAAAGAATGTTTCCCTCTGAAGATTTACAATTGAGCATCACAAATCTTGAGTAGTTGAAGCGCATGCCTCCAATCCATGAACTAGGCACCCTAGTTCATATGGGATTTGATCCCATCCCCCAGATTTGTTTGACAAGCAGTGAAGAACAATGTGCAGGAGGAACTTCCAGTTGTAGGAGGAGTTGTATTTGTAGATAGTCGACCTGCTCACATCTCCACCATATCCCAGGAGGATGTATGTGTTGTCTAAATATGCCTTGGGGAACTCAGTAGGGGCACCTTCATCATGAAGCTCCAGATGCTCCCTGATAAGTTGTTCGATGACCAACTCTTGGCCACAAATACGGGATCGTAGTACACGAACCCCATTTAGGGTTTCGACCAAACTGTTTTCCCAAAATTCAATCATGTGGTTGAGGTAAAGCATGGGATTAACAGTCAAGGTTGTGTAGTAGGATGATTGGGTAGAGAAACAAGAAGTGCGACTTGGTTGTGTTGAGGATTTAGGGCAATTGTAATAGTGAAGGTAAAGCAGTTTGAGTTTGGGTAAATTTGGAAGCAGGGAAACTTTTAGGGCTATAAAATTTGTGTTAAGAAGATGAGAGTGAATAGTCGGGATTATTTAAAAGAGGGTGGAATGACGGTAAAGTGTTACGATAAGGTCAAATGACGGTTTAGTGGATGAAGTGGGCGGGGTGGTAAGGTTTAATTCAGTTAAATAATCCGACATCATTAACAAAATCTTTGCTTTTTACAGTGTGGGGCCTAAGAGATTTCCGTTACATAGTAAAATCTCTATTCCGTGTATAACATTTCTCAAGGTAATTTGTCTTACGAAGTCAATTCCTACTTCCGAAGGTAAAAGTTACTTCCGAGAGTAGAATTTACTTTTTGAAGGGAGTGATTTTGTAAGCTTCGGAAGTAGATCTGATATGAAATAAATCGCTTCTTTCGAGACTAAAAACTCTTTCGAGAAGAAAATTATCCTTGGAGAAATTTTGCTTCGAAAGATATGAAGATAACTTCTGAGGGTTAATTTCTCTTCAGAGAGATCTTTTGTAACAGGGCTTAAATTGCATTGACATAAGACTTTACACATTAAAAGGTTTTCAAAAGAGGTAATCTAATCAATGTTTATCATCCCAATAGCTGTAATAAGATACTTAAATCTTTATTCATCAAAAGCTTTGGTGAATAGATCAGCATATTATTCATTTGAATCAACTTTGATTCATTTAATTAGATTCTTTTCATGAATATCTCTAATGAAATGGTACATGATCTCAATACGCTTTGTCTGGAGTGCTTCACCGGATTTTCAATAATGGAGATAGCACTGTTATTGTCAATATGGATAGGAGTACTCATAAAGTTGAATGCGTAGTCTAACATCTGGTTCTGAATCCACAACAACTTAGCACATCAACTAGTAGCAGCAATGTATTCAGCTTCAGCAGTTGATGTAGAGACACAAGATTGTTTCTTGCATTGCCATGAGATGATCCTTACACCAAGAAATTGACATCCTCCTGATGTTGATTTTTTGTCAATGTTGCAGCCACCATAGTCACTGTCAAAGTATCCATAGAGATTAAAATCACTATTTCTTGGATACCAGAGACCTAATTTAGGTGCTCCTTTGAGGTATTTGAGGACTCTCTTTATAGCAGCTAGGTGAGACACCTTTGGAGCAACCTGATATCTTGCACAGATACAAGTTACAAACATAATATCAAGTCTACTGGCTGTGAGATACATCAGAGAACCAATAATTGCCCTATACTAATGATTATCAGTATCCTCCCCCTCAAGGTCAGGACAAAGATTATGGTTTCTGGGTATGGGTGTCTTGGCTGGCTTGCAATCCTTCATCTCAAATCTTTCTAAGATGTCGTTGACATACTTGGATTGATTGATGAAGAAGCCTTCCTTGAATTGCTTCACCTGAATTCCAAGGAAAAAGTCCATTTTTTCCATAGAACTCATCTCAAACTTCTTCTTCATAATGCTTTCAAAGTCCTTACACATTGGTCATTTGAAGAACCAACTATGATGTCATCAACACAGACTTGAACAAGCAAAATGTCCTTACTAGAATTCTTTATGAATAAAGTCTTGTCAATGTTCCTCTCGTGTAGCTATTCTTAAGGAGAAACTTAGACAAAGTCTCATACCACAGCCTAGGTGCTTAGTGAGCCCATATAGATCTTTATCCATTTTGCACACATAGTGAGGATGCTGTGGGTCTTCAAATCCTGGAGGTTGGCACACATACACTTCCCTATCTATATCCCCATATAGAAAGGCACACTTGACATCAAGCTGGTAGATAATAAAGTTCTTGGAAGTAGCATAAGCAAGAAAGATCATAACTACCTCAAGTCTTGCAATAGGTGCAAAGACATCAGTATAATTAATTCCTTCCTCTTGAGTTTATCCTTGGACTACCGGTCTTGCCTCGTTCTTGATGATCAAGCCTCAAGTATCTCTTTTGTTCCTGAAATCCATTTAGTGCCTATTAGTACTTGACCAGATAGTAGCGGACAGAGGTTCCAAACCTTCTGTCTTTTCAATTGAAGCAGCTCCGCTTGCATCGATTTAACCCAACTACTATCCTTCAAGGCATCTTCCAGCTTCTTGGGTTCCATCTGGGATAAGAAGCATGAGTACAAGCAGGCATTCCCATGATGAGTCTGCCCTCTTCCTCTCACACCTTCAGAGACATCCCCAGTGATTTTCTCAGTTGGATGAGTGTTATGATTCCTAAGACGAGGAATCACTTCCAGTTGCAGAGATAGATCTTGGTTGGACATATTCTGCTCAGGAGCTGGAACACTTTGTCTAGCTGTTGTTTCAAAGTTATTCAATGAGGACTGATTGAATGAATGAGAAATATCATCAATGGTTGGCTGTAGAGTTGCATCAACAGTTGCATGTTCCTTCAAGATGCTACATCCATCAGCTAGGTGTTGTGTACGATCATCTGATGAGTTTTGAGGATCAGCAGGTGATTCACTAGTTGAAGCTTCACTATTCCTTGATATGGATATGATATCTGATCTATGAATAGTGGAAGCTTGATTTGTTGCAACTCTTGGAGAACTTAGAAGAGGTCTAGGTAGCTCAAACAGTTGATCATCAGTAGCAGCATCAGCATCATTTTGAGCACCTGTTCCAACTAAAACATTCTCACAAGAAGGTCTAGAATAGTTTGGAAACAATTCTAAATCAAAGATATGATCAGGGCCATTCCCCCTAACACAAGGAGTGTGCACATTAACAACTGTATTGGATGACTCCTCGAATTGTTGATTCTTAATGTTGTATAGTCTGTAAGCTTTGAAGCTAGAAGAGTATCCAACAAAGATAGCATCATCCGACTTTTCAGAAAAGTTTGCTAAATTGTCCTTTGTGTAAAGTATTGTACACCGCTGCCAAAGGACCTCAGAAAGCCAATGAACGGTGGCCTCTTGTTCCACAGCTCATAATTGGTTTTTCCATGTGGCTTAAGTACAAGAACTCTATTCTGTACATAGCATGCAGTGTTGACTGCCTCTGCCCAGAATGTTAGAGGTAGTTTTGAATCAACTAACATAGTTCGAGCTGCCTCAATAAGTGTCCTGTTCCTCCTCTCAGCAACACCATTTTGTTGAGGAGTTCTGGGAGCACTATATTGCCTGTAAATCCCTTTTGAGTTACATAATGAGTCAAGAACGAAGTTCATAAACTTAGTCCCTTGATCACTTCTAATAATCTCAACCTTATGATCAATTTGATTTTCTATTTTAAGAATAAAAGATTTTAATGTTTCAGCAGTTTCATCTTTAGTTCTTAAAGGGAATACCCATGTAAATCTTGTAAAATCATCAACTATCACAAGGCAATATGATTTCCTTCCGATGCTCATTATACTTATGGGACCAAAGAGATCCATGTGCAATAAGTGTAATGGAGTAGTGATGGAGTTAACACATTTAGATTTATGAGAGGTCCTGTGTTGCTTCCCTTTCAGGCATGCAACACAGTTGTCTTTGCAGAAAAAATCCTTTTTAGGCAAACCATGTACCATGTTATTTTTAGCCAATTTATTTATTATCTTAAAATTTACATGACACATACGTTTATGCCAAAGTGTCGACTCATCACTATCAGCTTTAGAAAGAAAGCATGATACTTCACCCATTGGGGAAACATTATTCATATCCAGCTTGTACATATCCCCTTTCCTGGGAGATCTAAGAAGCACCAATTCTGGAGGAATTGTCATCCCTGGTTTGAGGATAATGCACTCATGCTTTGTGAAAAGCATATGGTGCTTTTGATCACAGAACTGAGAAACACTTAACAAATTCTGTTCAAGCTGTTTGACAAAGTTAACTTTGTCAACTTTTAATTTACCATTGGATATACTCCCTCTGCCAGAAATATATCCTCCGGCCTCACCTCCAAATTGGACAGGACCTCCATCATAGTGTTCAAATTGTTGAAGGAGAGATATGTTCCCTGTCATATGCCTGGAGCATCCACTGTCCACAATCCAGACATTGTTGTTCTTGTCATATGGATGTCCCTGCATATAAGATGAGATTTTTAGTTTTGATTGGAAACATAAGCCTCGTTGGTCTTGGGTTCTTCCAATGATAGTGACATAATTGAACCAAAAGATAAGCATGGGGGTTCAATGGATGTCTTTGAAGAAGAGGTTTGGGCT
This sequence comes from Flaveria trinervia, assembly GCA_025506515.1. Lineage (NCBI taxonomy): Eukaryota > Viridiplantae > Streptophyta > Magnoliopsida > Asterales > Asteraceae > Flaveria > Flaveria trinervia. Next base: position 75,028,162 of record CM046442.1, on the reverse strand, counting down.
GCAACATCTTCCTTGATCTTCCAATCCATCCTTTGGTTGATCATAGAGGATGAGCTGTTGAAGCTTTTGCTGCTTGGCATTCTTCCGAAGCTTCTTTCTTTTCAGAAGAAACCTTCACCACCTTTTCTTCCAAGGCAGTCTTCTTCTACATGGTTTCAAGGGAGCTTTCTTGTTCTTTTGAACTTTAGTAGCTTTTGTTTCTGAAGCCATTTTCCTTTTGGAGGAATGAGTTTCTTCTGAAGACAACCCGGCTTCAGAAACTAGCTTTCCCTTTGTCATCACTTGGACCATCTGATAAGGTCCAAATGAGAAACCTTCCCTGACTCCTTCTTTTCTAACATTATTTGCATAATGTGTGCTAGCAGGATTGTAATATTAATCTTTAGCCATGTGGTTTTGCAGACCACACATGATACATGTAATGTTAGTCTTTTGGGAGCTTGTAGGTTGCTGTTTCTTAGTCTTTCTCTTTTCGTCAGCAACCTTTCCCTTCAACTTCTGATCCTTTGGTAGGATAGGAGAGTTGGTATTACAATCCTTTCCTGAATCAGAAGTACCTATCACCTAGAATCCAGCTGAGATTAAGACACCTTTATGTTTTGGGTCAATCTTCAGCTTAGACTCAGCCACTTTCTTGGCAGTTCTTCTAGCAGCATTAGCCCTACTTCTGCGGGCTTTGGTGGTAAGGGTTTGATCTTCACTGGGAGATGTGGGCAGAATTACCCGTTCCTTCCCTGTGGTGGCCACTATTGTTGCTTCATCCTTCAACTCTAGTGAAGAAGGGTCAGCAGTTGGAACCTCTTGCTCTTCAGTACCACATCTAGGTTGTCTTATTGACTCATAACAATGTGGTGGAGCAATTTCATTGGTTCCCAACCCTCGTTTGTTCTTATAGCAGAGTTTGGAGTGGGAGGATGATGCAAGAATAGCTTGGAAGTTCTGCTCAGAAATAACATGCTTCCTGGCTTGAGCCTCAGCAGGGTCAAGCTGGGTTTGAGCCTCTCACAATTTGTATATCACATCCTTTATTTGAGTCTTGTAGTTGGTGTGTTCATGTTTTAATAGGGACACAATTTTCTCTAACTCCTCAATTTTCTTTTGATAGTCAAATTCAACCCTTTTAAAATTAGATTTTAAGATATTTAAAGACTCAATATTAGATCTAATTTCCATATTGTAATCCTAATACAATTTAACCTTAGCTATACAGGAAGCAGTCTAGAGATGTTCAGATACTTGGTTATCATCTATTCGGTCATAAGAGCTTGAGTAGGAGTCACATCATGTACCATGAAGCTCCGGTCAACTTCTTGAGCCATTGCAGTTGTTTCAGTTGACTTTCTAATGGGCTTTGAGGTTAAGGGATATGTGGAGGCCTTTAGGGTTCCCGGATTAGTCTTTGGAGCCTTGCATTCCCTTGCAAAGTGACCAAGTTGGCTACAGTTGTAACATTTGGCCTTAGTCTTGTCAAACCCAAACTTACTGGCAGTTGGGTTTTGAGGGAATTGCCATTCAGTTATTTTATAGAACTTCTTTGCTCTGTAGGTTAAAAGACCCATCTTTTGGACGATGTCCACATATTCTACATCATCCGGACTAAAACACTCTAGATCATCAAAACAATACTGAAAATCACCAGAGTGCCCACTTCCTGAGACAAAGGCACAACTATCCCGAAAGGAGTTATGTTGAGCCTGTTAAGACCTTGGAATCCTACGGAAGTGATGTAAGGTCCAGAAGAGCAGGATGGTTGTTGGTTGTATGTCAGGTGTTGCTGAGGTTATGGGGGTACTAAGCCTTCAAGAACCATTAAAGCGTTGCTAGCAGGAAGACTAAGAGGTCTGCTTGTTTGGTGGCCCTTCTTACTCTCCATCTCCAACCGGTATGCATCTAGGATGCCGTAGAGTTCAGTCATGGTAAGAGTGTTCAAGTTCTCTGTCCTCTTGATAGAGACACAGTAGAATGTCCACTTATTTGGAAGAGCACTCATGAACTTTCTTGTGAGATCTTTGAGTTCAGGAGTGATCTTCACAGACTAAAGTGAAGAAATAAGATCCATATACTTGAAATACTGCTGGCTGAGGGTCTCTCTTGCAATATAAGTGAAGTTCTCGAACTACTGCTTCAGTGAGTCATTCTTTGAGTCTTTGGAGCTTGAATACATTTGAGCAAGTGCATCAAACAATTCTTTAGCAGACTTACAATGCCCAAACCCCACCATGATGGAGTTGGGTATTGCAGTCTTAAGAATGGTCATAGCATTGATGTCGATGTCCATCTTCTTTCGGTCCTCGTCAGAATAATCTTCAACAACTTTTTCTATCATGGGACCATTTCCTCCAGGTGAAGCCACCTTGGGTTTGTACGGGCCGTTGACAATGGATTTCCACATTTTGTTGTCATGGTATCTGATGAAGCCTTCCATTCTTCTGCTACAAGACCCGAAGTTTTCAGGAGTAATGATGGGAGCTTTGGTCATGGTTCGCATCTGTATTCGGATTTGTTAAGAGCCATTTTTGTGAGAGTTGTAAGGAGTGGAAATCAGGTTGATTTGGATGGTTAGATCACACAATCAAGAGCCTAAAAAGCTCTGATACCAATTGTAGGATTGGTTTTTGTCACTAAACACTAGGTTTTCTCTCAAACTCACTTAAACAAAACTCTCTATGAAAGCAAAATCTTTAAGAGCTGATAACAATATAATAAGTAATAACAAAGCACAAGAAGTAATTTTCAAGGTACTTGCATATATTGCTTCTCAACTCAAATATTACAAGACTCTTACAAGCATGTTCTTATGAGTTACAATGAGAGAGTATATATAATACTATCTAAAGCCGGATATACTGTAGCTAGAATCCTCTAACTAAAGCAAATACTACAAAGCTATAGTTTAAGGTATCTCAAATAAGATTTTATCTGAGATATGGTAGTCAGGACATGTCCCTGACTTACCTTTTGTCACCAACTAAAGTTGGTAACTTGTACTAACATAAAAAGGTGAATAGTGGAATAAAGTATGGTCAACTACATGGCTCTTTAAGAAAACGCCATGCAATATCAGAGGTCTGCAGCGGAGTGTCAGAGACCATACTTATGTCCATTGGTTCATAGCAGTGTCTTCTGAAGGTTAAATGGCTTCGGAAGAACAAGTACTTCCGAAGCCACTTATACTTCGGAAGAGGCTTCTTCTTCCAAGGCTTGAGAACTTCTTCTTTCTTCATACTTCGGAAGTAGTCTTCTGATTTCTTCCTTTGAGACTTCATCTTCGGAAGTGAATACTTTATCTTCAGAAGTAGAGCTTTGCCTTCGGAAGTGAATACTTTATCTTCAGAAGTAGAGCTTTGCCTTCGGAAGTGGAACTTTTACTTTGTCTTTGAAAGAACTCTACTTCCTTCGGAAGTTCCACACTTGGCTTCACAAGACTTTGTAAGCAACACCAAAATTTGTCAAAGTGATTTTGTTTTAGTTGCACCAGCCTTCTTCTTGATCTAACAGTGTTTGTATGTTCGGTTGTGTGTGTGTTTTTAGTGGGTTTCTAGGCGGTTGAACTTAATTTCAGACAAGTTTGGAAGAAGCCATACTCAAGAGCTACAAAGGTGAGTTCTAGAACCCCTCTTTTACATATTTTAACTGATTTTGGGGCTAGAAATGCATGAATGTATGCTTTTATAAAACTGGATTTCATACCCGTGTGTTTGAATGTGTGTATGTTGCGTGTCTTGCTTGATTGTGGACTATGTTCATGGTTGATGATGTTATGGTTGTGTTTCTAAGGCTTAGATTTCACGATTTAAGGTTAGAACATGATAGATGGTGTTTGGGGACTGAATCTGATGTTAGGTGTGACCTGGGCTGCTCATGCGCCCAAACAGTAGTTCATACGCTTAAGTTTAGAAAAACTGCTTAAGTGTGAGAAATGCGTGTTGAATTCTTTATGCCCAAGACACATAGAACATTGATGTGGTTAGTACGTTATGATCCAAGTCGGGTCATACCCAATAACAAGCTTAGCAAACACCAAATAATATTTAATTGATGATATGATCATAAATTAACTAATTACACCAATTTAGATTATGGTTTTCTAAATAAATTGTATGTGAGAAAGAACAACTTATATGGATATTTTGTTCATGGATATTATTTATAATGTTATTTAAGTTGGTTAAGTAACATCAAATAATAATAGTGTGTTTAAGTTTTATAATTAAGAGGTTAATTATACAACTTATATATTATAACTAGTTCCATTTTAGTGTGTGTTTTAAAATGGGGGGGAAACCCATTTTAAAACCATATTTTCAGCAGCCCTCTAAGGGTATTGTGTGTCATTTTGTTATCTTGGAACAACACACATTAAGACCTAGACACACTCTCCTATTTGTTCTCTCTCTCTCATACATGCAACAAGGGTTTTTCCTCTTATCTTAGAAGAAAGACAAAACTGGAAAGGTGTTTCAGCAGCCTCCCTTTTGCGATTTGGTGTGAAATCCTAACAACAAACATGTTCTTGCTATAGAGCTTGGGGTATGCACACTTGAGAGGACCTCCTTTGGTGCCTTAGTCGTTTCTTGGAGCTCATCCTCTTCAATCTCTTCCATTTTGCTGCTGAAAAGGTATATTATGGCAGCCTCTTTATGGCTGTCCATAATGTGTGTTATGTTTACAATGCTAGTCTTATTCACATAAAAAGATTCTTTGTTATTGGGTTTGTTTATTACTTTGTAATATCAAGATGAAATCCGGATTTTTCAGTTCATTAACAAAGTTATAATGCTTGTTTCCGCTGCGTTTTCAGAAAGTTTAAATGTTAAACTATGAATCTTGTTTTAACAAACACCAACATTGGCATCTAGAGCCGGTTATGTGTATAGCTAGCTTGTTTTGTCCTTGTTATATTTCATTTTATGGGACTTTGAAACCCCTTTTAGGGGCTGCTATGTTCATGTTTTATGAATCCCCAACTTTCAAAGTTATATCACACGTGCTTGTGATTAAACTTCAAAAGACATGTATGTTATATTTGTTGCTGTTTGGGCATGACAAAACCCGAAATTTCAGTTTATGTTGGCTGAAATTTCGCGTGTTTTAAGTGGGGATTCATTGTTGGTTTGGAAGATATGTTCATTGTTCATTATGGTGCATAACCTAGCCCTTGACCTTGTGTTTTTTGGATGTTTGTAATGGTTATATTTATTTATTCAATTGGGTTGTATAATCTTTTATCTGTGCTTAGTTTAAAGTGTAATTTATTATTATTGGGCTGTAATAAATAGATTAGGTACTTTTCATATTACTAGAAATCTTGTATTAGGACATAATGTCTTGTAATATGAAGATGTACATTGTAGAAGCACAAAGGGAAGACACAAGATACATGGAGCATTTGGATGCGGTTTCAAATGGGAGGTTCATGGAGCTTTTGTGATGTGTTTTGTACCTTAGGAATGTCCTATGGTCTACACTTGTGATGGCAAACAAGTGTGGCCACTTTAGATGCTATGGTTATGCACTTACATTTGGTTGATTCGTGGTTGTTTGATTATGGTATTGTGGTTGATGACTTTACATATGATGTTTGCTTTACTATCCTTCAATGATCATAACAAACTATCTAAATGGGCTTTAATCATTAAAAGGTAATAAAAGTTTATTAAAATTGTTTAATGATTTCAAAGATTAAAAGGGATTTTAATCAATGTACCATAAGGTATCTTGTTTTGAAAACATACAAATATGTAAATATAATGTTTTCTAAACTTGTATTATAATATCTCTATACCTTTTGTAAAAAAATTAAGATCAACACCGTCCTTTTACACAACACTTGAATCGCTGGGAACTCTTAGTGGGATAAAGGTCACCTAACCATTTTGAGGGAACTTTGACTTGAGAGTGAGAATGCCATATTCGTGGGATAAAGGTCACTTAACCGCTTATTTGGCAAACTCACACGTATGTGTAAGTAGGGTGTCTTGATTTGCAAACCATGTCAAATGGATCACCTACGATATGGTTTCCAAATGGTGTTGATGGGATTAACATGCCGACTTTACATATGATGTTTCAAGTCGATCCCATAACTCTAGAAGTTGCAAATGGTTGCAATCGTCAATCGTTGACCACCTTATTAATTTAAATCGTGGGATAAAGGTCACCTAACCACCATTTAAATGTAATGTTGGATTCTAGATTTTAATATGATAATGATCTTAAAAGGTATTAATTATTAAAATAACAATATCGAAAATACTAAAATTGATCTTTATTAAATTTTGTAGATGGCCACCAATAATTATGATAATCACAATAATTCATCCACGTCCGCCCAATCTTTACGAGCGATTCTCCAAAAGGAACGTCTAAACCATAACAATATTATCGATTGGTATCGAAACTTGAGAATGGTTCTCAAGCAAGAGAAACGATCATATGTTTTAGATGACCCTGTCCTCTATCAACCTAGTGAGGATGATGAGGAGGCCTATAATGATTGGATTAAGTACACTGAGGACTCTGTCCAAGTGTCTTGCCTTATGTTGGCAAGCATGACTCCGGGTCTCCAGAAGGAGTATGAGCATCACGCAGCTTATGACATGATAACCCAACTGAAGGGAACGTTCCAACAACTAGCGAGGGTTGAGCGCTTCGAAACGGTTCGAGCGCTCCATGCATGTCGTATGGACAACAACCAATCAGTTTCATCTTATTTGCTTAAGATCAAAAGTCACATTGACTGCCTCGAAAGGCTAAACTGTCCCGTCTCAAAGGAATTGGCCACGGATTTGATCCTCAATGGCCTTACCAAAAGGTTTGAGACGTTCGTGTTAAACTACAACATGAATGCTTGGGACAAAAGCATTGGTGAGCTTCACTCTATGCTCAAAACGGCCGAGGCGGCCATGGGTAAAAGGGTTTTACCCGTTCTCACCATCCATAAAGGTGGGAACAAGAAAACGCCTTATCCCACACCCAAGGCAAAGGTTGCCAAGGGTAAGGGACCTATAATGGGAAAAGGGAAGGGGGTGGCAAGGGTGCCACCCAAAGCACAGGAGAAGAGGCAAATGTTGCTTCTAATGACCCATACTTCAAGTGTAGGGAGATTAGACATTGGGCAAGAAATTGTCCTGTCCATTTCCAAGAGTTGAAAGCAAAGAGGGACGCCGGGCAGACCTCAGGTACTACATACATGATCCCTATTGATTTAAACTTAATATCCTCTAACACATGGGTATTAGATACGGATGTGGAACTCACATTTGCAATTTGTTGCATGGGTTCAAAAGAAGTAGCAACTTCAACAAAGGGGATGTTAGCCTCTATGGGCAATGGGGCTAAAGTTCAAGTTGAAGCCCGTGGTGACTACATCTTGAAACTTCCAAATGGTTTGAAAGTAATTTTGTACAATGTTTTGTATGCTCCTAGTTTGACAAGGAACATTATTTCCGTAGCCTTATAAAAACATTTTGGATATGTATATCATTTATTGGAAATGAAATCCATGTTACATTGAATGACATGTTTTACTTTAAAGCTATTCCAATCAATGGTATCTATGAATTGGTTCGTGAAAATACATTGAATGATAGCTTATTGTACCAAACTAGTACCAAGAAACTCAAATCGGATTTGAGTAATACGTATCTTTGGTATTGCCGTCTTGGTCATATAAACAAGAAAAGAATACAAACATTACAGAAGAATGGTCTTTTAAAAACAAATGAATGTGATTCATTTGATGTATGTGAGTCTTGTTTACAAGGTAAAATGACCAAGGCACCTTTTAGTGGCAAAGCCGAAAGGGCAAAGGATTCATTAGGTATCATACATTCGGATGTATGTGGTCCTTTTCAACCTATGACAAGGTACAATGAAAGATACTTCATTACCTTTACTAACGACTATAGTCGATATGGGTATGTGTACTTGTTAAGACACAAAGATGAAGCTTTTGAAATTTTCAAGATCTTTCAAAATAAAGTACAAAATCAACTCAATAAGTCAATAAAAATCTCCGCACCGATAGAGGAAATGAATACCTGAATGATGCTTTTAGGGACCATCTTAGAAGTTGTGGGATTGTCTCACAACTATCTTCACCGGGCACACAACATAATGGCGTGTCTGAGCGGAGAAATCGAACTCTATGGGATATGGTTCGATCTATGATGGCTAGAAGCTCATTACCTCTATCATTTTGGGAGTTTTGCTCTGCTCTCTGGGCCCGTATTTTGAATATGGCCCCAACCAAGAAAGTGGAAAGGACACCTTATGAAATATGGCATGGAAGGGTTCCATCATTTTCATATTTTAGGGTGTGGGGGTGTGAGGCTTATGTGAAGACTCCCACCTCGAACAAGTTAGAAAGCCGCTCCACTAAGTGTATCTTTATTGGCTATCCAAGTGATTCTATGGGATATTATTTCTATGATCCAATACAACAAAAGGAGTTTGTTGCCAAAAGGGTGAGTTCTTGGAAACCAAATTCCTTATGCAAGGAACTGGTAGTAGAACTATGGATCTTGAAGATGATCAAGAACTGCAACTCGATACACGTTTGGTTGACACTAGCACTCAACATGAGAATGTTGAAAGTGATCAAATAGTTGATCAATACACAGAAAATGTTCGTCAATCTGGTAGAACTAGTAATCCACCTAAAAGATATGGATTTTTCACTGATGGATGCTATGTGATAGATTTTGATGAACCAATCACATACCATGATGCATTGTCCAATTCGGATTGTGATAAATGGCTTGAAGACCATGAATGTTGAGATGCAATCCATGTATGACAATTAAGTATCGGACTTGGTTATACCACCTCTTAACACCAAAGTAATTGAATGTAAGTGGGTTTTCAAAAGGAAAACCGATATGCATGAAAACTTGGATACTTATAAAGCAAGACTTATAGCAAAGGGTTTCACTCTAACTCAAGGGGGTGACTATGATGAAACTTTGTCACTTGTTGCGATGCTAAAATCTATTAGGATATTGTTTGCCATAGCTGCTCATTATGATTATGAGATTTGGCAAATGGATGTCAAAACGGCTTTCCTAAATGGATATCTTGAGGAAGATGTCTATATGGTTCAGCCTGAAGGTTTTGTCCATCCAAAACATCCTAACAAAGTATGCAAGTTAAAAAAATCAATCTATGGATTGAAACAAGCATCGAGAAGTTGGAATCATCGCTTTGATGAAGAAGTAATTAAATTTGAATTCATCAAAAACGTTGATGAAGCTTGTGTATATAAGAAAGCTAGTGGGAGCATCATCACTTTCCTAGTGTTGTATGTTGATGACATACTACTATTTGGAAATGACATTACAACCTCGGAAGGTGTAAAAACCTGGCATGGAAGTTGTTTTTCCATCAAGGATCTTGGTGAAGCCGCCAATATTCTAGGAATAAAGATCTATAGGGACAGATCAAGGTGGTTGATTGGTTTAAATCAAAGTGCATACACTGATAAGATCTTGAAAAGGTTCAAGATGGAGAACTCTAAGAAAGGTACGGTACCTATTCAAAGAGGAACGATATTGAGTACGACTCAATGTCCAAGCTCAAAGATGAGCAAGATAAAATGAAGGGAATCCCATACGCATCTGCTATTGGATCCATCATGTATGCAATGATATGCACTTGGCCGGACGTTTCATGTGCCTTAAGCATGAAAAGCTGTTACCAGCAAAATCCTGGAAGCAGTCATTGGATGGTTGTTAAGAACATACTTAAGTACCTAAGGAGGACTAAAGATATGTTTCTAATATTTGGATCTGGTGATGAGGAACTCGTTGTAAAAGGTTACAGGGATGCGAGCTTCCAAACCGATCGTGATGATTCACGATGACAATCTGGATACATTTTCATTCTGAATGGAAGAGCCGTCTCTTGGAAGAGCTCTAAACAGGATGTGGTGGCTTTATCAACTATAGAATCAGAATACGTCGCTACCTCATTGGCAGCTCAAGAAGCTGCATGGTTGAAGAAATTCATTGCTGATCTAGGGATTGTCCCTTCCATTCAGGACCCCCTAGAGATCTTTTGTGATAACAAGGGTGCGATTGCTCAAATCAAAGAACCTCGTGCTCATCAAAAGACTAGGCACATTGAGCTGAGATTCAACTACATACGAGATGAAGTTGAGAAAGGAAAGATATGTATTCGCAAAGTTCACACATATCAAAATATTGCGGATCCTGTTGGACCAAAAGAACCAATGAGCTGGATCAGAAAAACCTCTAAGTCCCACAGACATCACAACAACTGCTGAAGACTTGATCAGCTGTTTCATAAAGTCTGAAGAGCAACAACTGAAGTACAAGTACTGAAGACGTCAACAGCTAAAATCTAAAGTACTGAAGAACAACAGCTGAAGATCAAAGTCTGAAGATCAACAGCTGAAGATCTAAAGTACTGAAGAACAACAGTTGAAGACAACAGCTGAAGACATCAGCTGAAGACAACAGCTGAAGACAGCAGCTGAAGACAACAGCTGAAGACATTAGCTGATGACAATAGCTGAAGACATCAGCTGATGACAACAGCTGAAGTTCAAGTACAAGTACTGAAGCCTTCAGAGTTGTTACAACACTGAAGAAGCATTCTTCAGTTGTTGTGATGGTTTCCTTTCAGTAGTTTCTTTTTGTTTCAGTATTTGTAAAACGACTGAAGAGCATGTTCTTCAGTCGTTGTAGTTTCAGTAGTTTCTTTTCAGTAGTTGTAGTAATAGTTAACACTTAGCATTTTTGGAAGAAGATGTCAGCTGTTTGACATCTTTAGTAGTTGTGTTAACTATCAGTAGTTTGAATAAATTCTGTTAGATGTCACTATCATGTGACATTAGCAGACGTCACATCTTCTATATAAGAGATGTTGACCAAATTGTATGTGTGACATTCTGTTACCACGAAAGCGAATATTGAATGAAACATATTTTGCAGAATTCTTTCTGTCTATAACCGTTTGTTCTTACTTCGAATATCTTTTGTGTTCTTGTGAATTTGCTAATTCAGTGTTTGATTTCCGCTACTATACTCTCCAATCAATCAAACGAAGATCGTTGATCCTAACAAATGGTATCAGAGCTGGTTAATCATTGATCGATCTAACAGTTGATCATTGAAACTGCTATTAGATACCTATGTTTGATTGAATTAGCTTATTTGCAAGAACTGGTTATAGATTATTGAATTTCTGCCACATTCACTTATTCATCTTGAGATCTCTCTTGGTTCAATTTGGTTCGTTGTGTTTTGTTCTAAATCTGTTATAGCTTAATTGAATTTGGTTGAATCTGAGATGACTACTCCTTCTAATGACCCTAACAATACCGGTTCCTCAACCAAGCCTCCGATGCTGGTTAGGACTGAGTATAACATATGGCAACGAAGGATGCTTCATCACCTGTCTGTTAACAGTTCAGGTTGTTGGACATCTGTGGTACATGGACCACATAAGCCTATGGTGAACAATCCGGAAACCAATAAAATGGTTCCGAAGAAGAAGGAACAATACTTAGATGAAGATCAGAAACTATTTGAGATTGATGCTAAAGCCCATGGAATTCTGGCCATGGCACTGCCGAATGAAATCTATTCAGGGCTTATGCCTCATGAAACTGCTCATGACCTCTGGAATGCACTGAAGGAACAATTCGGTGGAACTGATGAGGTCTTAGCAAACAACAGAGAAATCCTCACCCAACAATATGAGACATTCTCTCATAGAAAGGGTGAGACACTGACTCAACTGTTTGAGCGTTTTTCCTGTTTGATCTCTGAGCTGAAAATGGTGAAACAGGAATACACCAACAGCCAGATGAATAACAGATTCCTCAGATCACTGCCTGAGAGATGGGACACATGCACTATTGTCCTACGCTCTAGTGCAAATCTGGATAGCCTATCTCTCACCCAACTTCATGGGAAACTACTTACATTCGAAAGAGAGATAGAGCAAAAAAGGAAACTGCCATCATCAGGAAAGCTCACTGATGACTTTGTACTAGGGAACACTGCCTTGGTTGGTCATGAGTCAGAATATGCTGCATCTGAAAGCAATTATGATGAGCATATTGATTTCTCTTCAAACAGTTCTAATCATGCATTTGTTGGTATTGATAGTCATTCTGGCAGTAATAATGACAATCTATGCTTCATCATGGATGATCTGAAGGGAATTGCTGATGATGATTTAGAAGAGATGGATATTCTAAGCCAAATGGCCTTAGTTAATATCAGATCTCAGAAGTTCTACAAGAGAACTGGCAGGATTTTTCCTGGACTCTCTGGCAAAACCAAAGTTGGTTTTGACAAGAGTAAGTTGAGGTGTCACAAATGCCAAAGGCTTGGACACTTTGCAAGAGAATGTAGATCAACAGGATCTAACTCTTCTGCACCCTTTATGACTTTTCCCAGCACTAGTCTACAAAACAGAGGGTAACATCCTGCTGGTTCTGGTCATCAATCACACCCTGTATCTCCTGCATACTTTGTCCCCCAGGGTCCAATGTCATATCCTTTTCCCTGTTATTACTTGCCTCAGCCAAATTCGGTTCAAGCTCCAATTGCACAACGACCAAATGCATTACCTGAACCTCAACCTTCCCAATCTCATCAACAAACTCAACCTCAACAACACAGCTTTTTCACCCTAGGAGTTGTTGACTGGAGAAGTTTACCAGATGATTTGTCTGGTCATGAACAACTGTTCTCTGGTGCTGGTCAACATGGTGGTGACAGTCCTTTTGGAAATCTAGCTCTTATGGCTTTGGAGTCTGTTGATACTTCATCCTCTAATGCATCTACACCACAGGTATCACATGTATTCTCTGAGGCAAAAGCCAAGTTATGTTCTGAAACATGCATAGCCGCATTTGCATCAATTAGAGAAGCAAATGTAGCTTTAATTAACAAGAACATTGAGCTAGAACAAACAATTCCTAAAGAAAAGCTGAATTTGAGTCTGTGCTTAATGATAAGAATGATGAGATTTACAAAATTAAATGCCAAATCACAGATGATAAGGCTAGGGAAGAGGTACTTCTAGAGAAGTACAGAGACCTCAAAGAAACACTTGCAACTACCCAGGTAGAGTGTGATCGATGGGTAAATTCTTGCAAGGGTTTGAAATGCTTCTTAGTAAGCAATCTGCTTCCAATGTGAAGTTTGGCATTGGTTATAATCACACTGCTCCTCCTACAGATTTTACTCCTAGAGCTGAGGTAGAATCTGATGGAGAAAGCAATAACCAATCCTTTTCATTATGTGATCTACTATCTGATACAACACCATCAGAGGTTGATTTCCTATCAGCTGATGTTGATGGTTCAAATGTTGACACTCACATGATCAAAAAGTTGATCACTCCAAGTGGTATTTCACAAAGTACTGAAAGTACTAAAGAGCAAGTCATAACACCTGGAAGACAAACCCAAACTATTGCATGTACTAAAGGGAAGAAAACTGCAAGTAGTAAGGGTGGGAAGACTACTGAAGAATATATCAAGAAACCAGGTACTAAAGAAAGAAAACTGCTAGTACTTATAGCAAACTGCTGAAGAACAAGTCTTCAGTAGTTTCATCTTCTTCAGTAGATGATCAACTTAAGATGAAGAAAAAGCCATGTGAAATATGTGGCTTATGCAATCATCTTACTGATGATTGCTGGTATAAAAAGGGCTCCAAACTCAAACATAATGAAAACATTAAAGAGAAAATGGATAAAATGAAAACTGATTTGAAATCAAATTTGTACTAGCAACATCAAACCTGTAACCTCAAAATCCAAAAAGAAATCCACAAAGAAAGGGGTTAAACAGGCAATAGTTGAGGTTGCTCAAAGAGAGATGGTACAACACAGGAACCCATCTAACTCAAGCACTAATGTGTCTGATGAGCTGAAGGCTTTATCACAAAATCAGACACAACTTGTTATGATGGTTCAACATCTATTGGGGAGAGTCAACCAATTAGATGCTCCTGTGTTGAAACCACAGAGAAGAAAATCCATGCCAAAGGAATCTTCTTCTTCACCATCTCCATCCCCTCAGGCTGTTATTCATAGCAAGTCTGTTAGTTTACCATCTGTGATGTGAGTAGACCAAAAACAAAAAGGTTTGGGTCTCAAAAACTAACTAATTGTTTATGATTGCAGGGTTCTTCAACATGCCAAAGTAGCATCTGGTATGTAGACAGGGGGATCTATGCATATGACTGGGAACAACTCTTTTCTTCATGACTACTCTCAAGGAAAGAAGGGGTTTGTTTCTTTTGGAAATGATGCTAGGGGTTAAATCATTGGAAAAGGCTTTGTCTCCAATGGAGAAATAAAGTTTGATGATGTTAACCATGTGGAAAATCTCAAGAACATCTCTTGAGTGTCAGTCAAATGTGTCATAAAAGTCATGTTGCTCTTTTCACCAGTCAGAACTGCAGGATTCTCTCATCCAAAGTTCTGAATTTGTGTGATAAGGTGTTGGATGATCACACTCTCTTAAGGGCCAACAAGACAGTAAGAGTGTATGCCTTAGATCTTTCCAAGAAAATAAATATCAGAGGCCATCCTTGCCTATTTTCCAAAGCCTCTCCTCAGGAATCTAAACTGTGGCACAGAAGGCTGGGTCATGTTAATTTCAAAAACATGAATCAGCTGATCCACAATAGTTTAATGAGAGGCTTACCAATAAAGGAGTTCCACTGTGATGAAACGTGCACTGCTTGTTTAAAAGGAAAACAACACAAAGTCTCATTCCCTCCTATTGAAGAGCCTAAGTCCACTGCCTGCTTGCAATTACTGCATATGGATCTATTTGGTCCTGTGAGAGTGATGAGCATGGCAAAGAAGAAAAACATGTCCTGTGAGATCAGACATCATTTTATTCAGGATTGTTTTGAAAAAGGTCCGATTGATCCTAAGTTTGTGCCTAGTGCTGATGAGCTTGCAGACATTTTTACTAAGCCTTTGGATAGTTCAACTTTCCAAAACCTTGTGTTAAGGCTTGGTATGCTGCAGCTAGAATAAGTGATAACTACTGATGATCTCAGTAAATAAGTACTGATGATCATTTGGAAGCATATCACATATAAGTACTGATTTTGGTCTAACAACTGATAAAGT
Organism: Flaveria trinervia; assembly: GCA_025506515.1. Classification (NCBI taxonomy): domain Eukaryota; kingdom Viridiplantae; phylum Streptophyta; class Magnoliopsida; order Asterales; family Asteraceae; genus Flaveria; species Flaveria trinervia. The sequence continues at coordinate 75,013,030 of CM046442.1, read as the reverse complement.
TAAAACTACTGATGTAGATATAACAACTGAAAACAGCAAAAAGTCTTATGAGTAAGTGTTGAGGACAATATGAAATAGCTGAAAGGCTATGAATTGACGAAAACTACTGATGAGAACTTTCTCTTCAGTTGTTTCTACAACTTTGTTTATCCTAAACAACTGATGACAAAAACATGTCCTCAGTGGAAACTACTGATGACTAAAACCAAGTCATCAGCTGTTTACAACAACTGATGACAAAACCATGTCTTCAGTAGTTTCATAACTACTGATGACTAAAACCAAGTTATCAGCTGTTTCCAACACCTGAAGACAAAACCAAGGTTTTCAGTAGTTTCACAACTGCTGATGACTAAAACCAAGTCTTCAGTTGTTTTCAAACGTCTGAAGTCAAAACCATGGTTTTCAGTTGTTTTATAACTACTGATACATAACACCAAGACTTCAGTTGTTTCAACTTCTGAAAGGGTAATACCACGTCATCAGTTGTTTAAAACTACTGATGATTAACACCAAACCCTTCAGTCGTTTTATGACCCGTCCCTATAAATACCTCATATCTGATCCTTCTGAGCTTCATCCTTTCTAAACCTAACGTTCAAACCTCCAAAACTTCTCTCTCATTAATGGCGACCATGCAGCTCAAACCACGACATAACTGTGTAGCCTACCTCACCAAATCGCCTTTCTGGACAAAGTTCGATAACGCCATTGATCTTATGGTCCAGTCACCTTACAAAACGGCATTTCTTCTAAATCCCACCCTTCATGCCGAATCCCTTCACCAGTTTTGGACGAACGTTACCATTACCACTGGGGAGAACAACACCGAGTCTCTCCGGTCGGTTGCCAACAACCATCAAGTGGTCATCACTCCGGATATCATTCGACAAACCCTAACTTGGATGATGCCACTTTTCCTGCTGGGTATCCAAAGGGCACAACTGATTTATCCTTTGCCCACCATGGATATCAGGGAAACCTTAGTGCCTCTAATATTCTGAAGAAACATTTCCCTGATGCAGAACGTCTTATCTTTCACATGGTAAATGTTTGTTTAGCTCCTAAAACATCCTCTTGGGATCAAATGTCTACCAGATGGCAGCAGGTACTATTCTCTATCCTTGAGAAACAAGACTTAAACTTTTCTGAAATCATTTTTCTTGAACTTAAGGATATGGCCTCAAAATCTATTTCTAACTGCTGGATATTATACCCTCGGTTCATTATGGCCATAATAGAGAATCAGCTGAAAGCTGAGGGACTTGTTGGCCTTGGACTCCCTGTAATGGATGTATTGCCTGAAGTATACTCGAGGCACAACTCTGACCACACACTGAAACAGGCTGCCAAACTGCAAAAACCCACGTAGTTGGAACCCACAGCCACCACCTCCAGAACCAGAGTCCCCTCCAAGCCAAAATCCAAAAAGCCAAAAAAGGCTACTCAGGGAGATGAGTCCCCTGAGGATGCCCCTGTACCACAAACGCAGGAAACACATACTGGTATTAACCCCCCAGTTGTGTCAAAGACTCAACCAACCGTAGCTGCACAAATATCCTCTCAAAAAGATCCTGTTGCAACCAATGTTGGGGAACCCACACTGCTGGAACCTATCTCACTTGAGAGGGTTACCATTGAAGTGCACCATTCACCCCGGGTGCAATCCGCTTCTACCCAATCACCACATGCAACCGCCCCCCAAAGTCCTACATTAATTGTTGCACAAATGCTGAGTCAGTTGCACTCCTCACCCCCTCCCCAGATACCAATTACAATTGGGCATACCTCTACCATTGAGGGGGAGGATCAAAGTGCATCTGATAACCCACAGCATAGGGGTTACAATGTTCCACTTTCTAGTGTAGAAAAGGAGATTGGAACTTCTGGTGAGGTTGCCACTTATCCTGTTTCAGCATATGCTCAGGATGTAGTTGGTACCATTACAAAGACCTTACCAGAGGCAACTGCTGATGAAGGATATAGTCCTGAGGCAGGAAGTCCCCAGTTCCAAGACAAAGGGGCACATGCTACAACTGATCTACACTCAGTGCATGTTCATCCTGATTCTATCAGGAGGTCAGGTGATTCAGTACCCACTAATGATGACCTGGGCTTCTTTTATGATGTTTTAGCCCAAAACACCATCCTGGAAGAGGAGTGAGCAGACTCAAAGAGCTGCTTGCCAAAACTTTTGAGGATCAAAGACCATCTGCCTCTCAAACCCAACAAGTGGCACCTTCATCTGAGGGTCTCCTAAACACAGATCCACTCCCAAATTCTCAGCCACCTGCCTCTGCTTTTGGCACTATTTCTCAAGAATAGAACCCCCCTGAGCAAATAGTTGCTATCTTTCAAAATTCCCTCCCTCTCATCACACCTATAATCACTGATATAGTGATCAAAATCATTGATGAGAGGCTCTCCTCAGTGATACAACCCTTGCTAGAGGAAGTTGTGGGCAAGAAGCTTTCTCACAATCAACCCTTGCAACCAATGCAACCAAAAAGGGGGAGATTCAGTCAGTGAAAGCAAAAAGGAAGACGACTGCAGAGAGAAAAAGAGAAAGAAAAGAAACAGAAGTGGAAAAGGAGAAGGAGATGGTAGTGGAGACTGAAAAAGAAGGAGAAGAAAAAGAGGAGAAAGAAGCTGACATGGAGAAATCAAAGAAAGAAAGAATGAGAAGGAGACTGCCTTGGAGCTGATGGTAAAAAGAGCTTGATGCCGAACACAGCAGATCAATGGATAACATCATTGATCAATTGTTTAGGCAAGGCCATGACACAGACAAGCTTGACTCTGAAATCAGAAGACTAGAGATTGAAGAAATCCATAATAGATGGGCAAGTTATGATGTGTTAGAAAGAGAGAGGCTGGAGATCATGATCAGATTTATAGCGAAGTATCTTGGAAGATCATTGATCGAAATCAAAGCTTGGTCCAGGAACAGCATCTTGGCAATAACCACCAAGATCTGTTCATCTGAAGTATACACAAAGGGCTTGTTATTGAAGCTTTGAATGAAGCTGGTGCTGGGAGCAGGACTGAACTAGCCAAGCAATCTAAAGCCACACTTACCTCAAAAATGCTAGAACAGCCTGTCAACATTCCCACACCAAAACCACCAAAACAACCACCCACTAAAACAATCCTTTACCCCAAAAAAACACCAAAAACACAACCCACCAAACCAACTCCCTCACCCTCAAAACCAATAGCCGATGATACCCCAGAAGAAGAGAAGGGTATTGAGGCTAGAAGATGATGAAGAAGATGATGATGAAGATAGACTACCACTCTCAGTGTTTATACAGTTGCTGAAGGCCACAGTCACTCCCCAACAATTACTCCTGAAACTCAAAGACAAATTGTGAAAGTAAAGCTAGAAGAAGAAGAACTTCACAAACAACACGATGAGGAATTGTTGAGGAGGGTTGACAAAGCTTATGCAGCCACATCTTCTATCATCAACATGAAGAAGCAAGCTCTCAGATTATACACTCTTAAGCATACATTTCAATATCAAAATGAGAGAGTCAGGATTTGGCCTGATCCCAGGGTGTCTCACAGGATTCACAAGAAAAACATTCCACAGAGATACATTGCCAGGTGAAAAAGATTGTAGATGAAGTGATCTCCCTGGTCTTTGTAGTATCACCCTGGGAAATCCTAGAGGACTTCAAGAAAGCTTATAAAGCTAACCAACCCCACAGAAGATGCTTGAAAATAAAATGGTGAAAAAGGGGTTAGTTTATAAAAGGCTTGAAGAAGTCAGGAAAAATGAGCTCCAGTAGTTCCTTGAGGGTAATCACCCTGATGAGTTTGCTTATAGAATAATAGCAACTGTGGAGCTAAAGAATGGGAAATAGGCCAAATACATATCTGAGTACTATGGGCCAGAATCTTTATTTGAAGGAGGTGCTGAAGAGCTGACCGTGGAGGAACAAATTACCTTCCTAGAGGCCTATACAAGAGAGTCATATAGACTCATAGTGGGGAAGTAGATCTCATGAATGGGGTAACAGCTCTGTGTCCAGTTCCCCAAGACAGAGTTCCCATTCATACTTTGCTAATCAAATCATTGAGACTACTTCCAGGCCGGTGCTTACAAGGGTCACTTCTGAGCTGATCTAGAAGACAAAAAGACCAATCATTCTGCCATATTAAGTGGGACATCTTTATAAGTTTAGAGGTTTTGGCTGCATTGGTTCATGGGGAGTTTGTTGGACCAAAAGAACCAATGAGCCGGATCAGAAAAACCTCTAAGTCCCACAGACATCACAACAATTGCTGAAGACTTGATCAGCTGTTTCATAAAGTCTGAAGAGCAACAGCTGAAGTACAAGTACTGAAGACGTCAACAGCTAAAAATCTAAAGTACTGAAGAACAACAGCTGAAGATCAAAGTCTGAAGATCAACAGCTGAAGATCTAAAGTACTGAAGAACAACAGTCGAAGACAACAACTGAAGACATCAGCTGAAGACAACAGCTGAAGACATCAGCTAAAGACAACAGCTGAAGACATCAGCTGATGACAACAGCTGAACACATCAGCTGATGACAACAGCTGAAGTACAAGCACAAGTACTGAAGCCTTCAGAGTTTGTTGCAACAGCTGAAGAAGCATTCTTCAGTTGTTGTGATGGTTTCCTTTCAGTAGTTTTCTTTTTGTTTCGGTATTTGTAAAACGACTGAAGAGCATGTTCTTCAGTCGTTGTAGTTTTAGTAGTTTCTTTTCCGTAGTTGTAGTAATAGTTAACACTTAGCATTTTTGTAAGAAGATGTTAGTTGTTTGACATCTTCAGTAGTTGTGTTAACTATCAGTAGTTTGAATAAATTCTGTTAGATGTCACTATCAAGTGACATTAGCAGACGTCACATCTTCTATATAAGAGATGTTGACCTAATTGTATGTGTGACATTCTGTTACCACGAAAGTGAATATTGAATGAAATATATTTTGTAGAATTCTTTCTGTCTATAACCGTTTGTTCTTACTTCGAATATCTTTTGTGTTCTTGTGAATTTGCTAATTCAATGTTTGGTTCCGCTGCTATACTCTCCAATCAATCAAACGAAGATCGCTCATCCTAACAGATCCTCTTACGAAGCTCCTTGAAAAGGCAAAGCATGAATGTCATACCTGTGCCATGGGACTTCGATATTCTAGTGATTGGATTTAATGTGTGATTTCGTATTTGGATATTTGGAACTCTCTTACTACTTAAATAAAATTATTTGGTTATAATATTTCAACATATGTTCCAATTTAGCATGTTTAATCCATGGGTAAATTGTTTACTCTAAATGTCCGTAGTCGTTCATACATGTGGGAACAAGTGTGAGGGTAAGATTATTATGAATTTGGATTGGTGGATATTCATAAGGAATGAATATAGAGCAAATGGTTGCTGCCAAAGTTCATAGATATTTGTGGGATACAAATATTGGACTGACCCGCATCTCAAATTTTACTACATGGAATCTTCCAGATTGATCATAAGTAAATTTGAGTAAAGGCGAATATCATTTGGTATCCTCAGACCTGAGATACATACTGGGTTTTGATATTCACCAAGTGTTATACCTTGAGCTAGTACTTCACTGCCCTTAAATAATGGACAATACGTAAGGCTATGTTTAGACATGACACGAAGTGTTTGTGAGAAACATATGTATTCAAGATGGAATTTGTTCGTCTTATTCGTTGGGAGCAAGATGTCTAAGGCTTGATAAGTTAAATCAACAAGGAATGATCATTCTGTGTCCTTGGATTTAACATGACATCTGTAACAAAAGGATAAATGATTGATTCACCTAAATCATTTCAAGTTGAATACTTGAAGGGGATGATGTTATTGAATGGCTTTAAGTCATACGTATTGAGGGTACTAAACAGTTGTTAGGCGGTATTTACTGCTTGCATCAATCTTCTATGAATCTTGTGCAAGTGGGAGATTGTTGAATTCTTTATGCCCAAGACACATAGAACATTGATGTGGTTAGTACGTTATGATCAAGTCGGGTCATACCCAATAACAAGTTTAGCAAACATCAAATAATATTTAATTGATGATATGATCATAAATTAAATAATTACACCAATTTAGATAATGGTTTTCTAAATAAATTGTATGTGAGAAAGAACAACTTATATGGATATTTTGTTCATGGATATTATTTATAATGTTATTTAAGTTGGTTAAATAACATCAAGTAATAATAGTGTGTTTAAGTTTTATAATTAAGAGGTTAATTATACAACTTATATATTATAACTAGTTCCATTTTAGTGTGTGTTTTAAAATGGGGGGGGGGAGAAACCCATTTTAAAACCATATTTTTGGCAGCCCTCTAACGGTATTGTGTGTCATCTTGTTGTCTTGGAACAACACACATTAAGAACTAGACACACGCTCCTATTTGTTCTCTCTCTCTCATACATGCAACAAGGGTTTTTCTTCTCATCTTAGAAGAAAGACAAAGCTGGAAAGGGTGTTTCAGCAGCCTCCCTTTTGCGATTTGGTGTGAAATCCTACAACAAATGTGTTCTTGCTATAGAGCTTGCGGTATGCACACTTGAGAGGACCTCCTTTGGTGCCTTAGTCGTTTCTTGGAGCTCATCCTTTTCAATCTCTTCCATTTTGCTACTGAAAAGGTAGATTATGGAAGCCTCTTTATGGCTGTCCATAATGTGTGTTTATGTTTACAATGCTAGTCTTATTCAAATAAAAAGATCCTTTGTTATTGGGTTTGTTTATTACTTTGTAATATCAAGATGAAATCCGGAATTTTCAGTTCATTAACAAAGTTATAATGCTTGTTTCCGCTGCGTTTTCAAAAAGTTTAAATGTTAAACTATGAATCTTGTTTTAACAAACCCCAACAATGCGGATGCGTAAGAAATGCGGATGAGAAAGTCAATGCGGATGGGAAAGTCAATGCGGATGGGAAAGTCAATGCGGATGAGAATGTCAATGCGGATGAGTAAGGTCATGTGAATGAACAAATGCGGATGAGCATTGACAAATGTGGATAAGTAAATTCATGGGAATGAACAAATGCAGTTGAGCATTGACAAATGCGGATGACAAAGTCATGCGAATGAACAAATGCGGATGAGTAAGTCATGTGAATGAACAAATGCGGATGAGTAAGTCATGCGAATTAATAAATGCGGATGAGCATTAACAAATTTGGATGAGTAAAGTCAATGCGGATGAACAAATGCGGATGAGCATTGACAAATGCGGATGAGTAAAGTTAATGCGGATGAAAAATGCGGATGAGCATTGACAAATGCGTATGAGTAAAGTCAATGCGGATGAGTAAAAGAAATGGGGATAAACAAAAAGGGAAATGTGGATGAACACTTAGAGTATTTTTTTACTTTTTGGGGAAAAAGTGTAGATGTAGGCTTTGACTTGGGAGGTTCTCGACGGTTCATGTAAGCTAACTTTTGAGGTGATAGATGATGTGATGGGTATTGTATGATGACGTTATGATGTATGATTGATGATTATGCATGATGGTATGTGTGATGTATGCTATGTATGCATGATGATGCCCTGTATGGTGATTTTGTATGTGTATGTTGATGTTCCTTATTATGTATGATTATTTTCCCGTGGCTTTACGTTGAATGTTAATGAATGAAATGAAAGTATTATGTAACGTAAAGTGGAAGATAATGAAAAGAAGAACGTAATGAAAGAATGCATGCATTAATGAACGAATGAATGTAAGAAAGGCTTGCAAGCATATGAATAGAGGTTCACACCCAATGAAGGGTGTTAGCTCAACAGTGTGCGGGTTAGCTACCAAAGAAGGATGCACACTGGGGCTTGATCCGTGTGATTAAGCATATGTATGGAGGTTCACACCCAATGAGGTGTGTCAGCTCAACTGTGTGCGACTTAAATACCCCATGAGGATGCACATGCGGGTCTAATCCTTGCGATTGACCAGATGTATGGGACCCTTGCCGCTTACCCTAGGTACTGGAGTCAGCTTCGTACACAATGTTTGGGGTCTTTGAAAGACCTCAGGCCCAATACCGAGTTTATGCATGACAGTGGGGTGAAGCACATGGCATTGGTCCGGATGAAAGTAAAGATGTAATGACGAATGTACGAAATGAACGAACGTATGACGAAGATAATAATGATATTATATATGTGTATGTATGATGTGTGATCACATGCAAAAGTAAAGAACAATTTTAATGAAAGTAAAGTGTTGGACCAAAAGAACCAATGATCCAGATCAGAAAAACCTTTAACTCCCACAAGACATTACAACAACTGCTGAAGACTTGATAAGTTGTTTGACAAAGTTTGAAGATCAACAGCTGAAGACTAAAGTACTGAAGACTTCAACTGCTGAAGACGAAAGTCTGAAGATCAACAGCTAAAGACTAAAGTACTGAAGATCAACAGCTGAAGTACAAAGACTGAAGAGATCAGCTGATGACAACAACTGAGGTTCAAGAAGTCCAAGTACTGAAGCTTTCAGAGTTTGTCACAACAGCTGAAGAAGCATTCTTTAGTTGTTGTGATGGTTTCCTTTCATAGTTTTATTTTCTATTTCAGTACTTGTAAAACGACTGAAGAGCATGTTCTTCAGTCGTTGTTGTTTGAGTAGTTTCTTTTCAGTAGTTGTAGTGATAGTTAACACTTGGTATTTTTGTTAGAAGATGTCAGCTGTTTGACATCTTCAGTAGTTGTGTTAACTTTAAGTAGATAAATAACAGTTAGATGTCACTGTCAAGTGACATCAGCTGACGTCAGCTTTCCTTATAAAAGGAAAGATGACCTAATTGTAACCGTGCGATAAACCGAGCCAAAGCGTGTATTGAATGAATATATTCCTTTTGGCAGAATTTCTCTCTCTATAACAAACACTGTTTCATTGATAAATTTCATGTGTTCTTGTTTAAATTTGTTAATTTGTGTGCTCATTCCGCTGCAAATCCAATCTAATGATCAAACTAGATACCGTGATCCTAACAAATGGTATCAGAGCTAGTTAATCATTGATCAACTTAACAATTGATCACTGAAACTGTTCTTTTGCTATCTACGTTTGATCGAATTAGCAAATTTGCAAGAATCGGTTATAGAGATTGAGTTTCTGCTGCTTCGGGCTATTTTGTTTGAGGTTCTAAGTGGTTTTGAGCTAGATTTACCTTGTTTACCTTGAATTTATCTGAATCCTGATTATGACTACTCCTTCTAATGATCCTCACAATATCGGTTCCTCAACCAAGACTCTGATGATGGTTAGGACTGAGTATAACAGATGGCAACGGAGAATGCTCCATCACCTCTCTGTTAACAGTTCAGGTTGTTGGACATTTGTGGTACATGGTCCACATAAGCCTATGGTGAACAATCCAGAAACCAACCAAATAGTTCCAAAGAAGAAGGAACAATACTCTGATGAGGATCGTAAACTGTTTGAGATAGATGCTAAAGCTCATGGAATTCTGGCCATCGCACTGCCTAATGAAATCTATTCTGGGCTTATGCATCATGAAACTGCTCATGACCTCTGGAAGGCACTGAAAGAACAATTTGGTGGTACTGATGAGGTCTTAGCAAACAATAGGGAAATACTTGCCCAACAATATGAGACATTTGCTCATAGGAAGGGTGAGACTCTGACTCAACAGTTTGAGCGTTTTTTATGTTTGATCTCTGAGCTGAAAATGGTCAAACATGAATACACTAATAGCCAGATGAACCACAGATTCCTCAGATCACTGCCTGAGAGATGGGACACATATACAATTGTCCTACACTCCAATGCAAATTGGATATCCTATCTCTCACCCAACTTCATGCGAAACTGCTTACATTTGAAAGAGAGATAGAGCAGAAAAGGAAACTGACATCATCAGGCAAGCTCACTGAAGATTTTGTACCAGGGAACACTGCGTTGGTCGGTCATGAGTCAAAATATGCTGCATCAGAAAGTAATTATGATGTGCATATAGATTTCTCTTCAAACAGTTCTCGGTACAAGAGAACTGGTAGGAAATTCCCTGGACTCTCTGGCAAAACCAAAGTTGGTTTTGACAAGAGTAAGTTGGGGTGTCACAAATGCCACAGGCTTGGGCACTTTGCAAGAGAGTGTAGATCATCTGGATCTAACTCCTCTGCACCCTTGTTACTTTTCCAAGTAATATTCAACAAAACAGAGGGCAACATCCTGCTAGTTCTCGTCATCAATTACAACCTCTATCTCCTGCATATTTTGTCCTCAGGGTCCAATGCCATATTCATATCCCTGCTATTACATGCCACAAACCAGTCAAGTTCAAGTACCCATTGCTCAACAACCACCTGCTCTTCCTGAGCCTCAACCTTCCTAATCTCATCAAAAATCTCAACCTCCTCAACACAGCTTTTTTACCCCAGGAGTTGTTGACTGGAGCAGTTTACCAGATGATATATCTGGTCATGAACAACTATTTTCTGGTGCTGGTCAACATGGTGGTGACAATCCTTTTGGAAATCTTGCTCTTATGGCTCTGGAGTCTGCTGATACTTCATCCTCTAATGCTTCCACACCATAGGTATCACAGGTATCCTCTGAGGCCAAAGCCAAGTTATGTTCTGAAACATGCATAGCCGTATTTGCATCTATTAGAGAAGCTAACGTAGCTTTAATTAACAAGAACATTAAGCTAGAACAAATAATATCCAAAAGAAAAGCTGAATTTGAGTGTGTGCTTAAAGATAAGAATGATGAGATTTACAAACTCAAATGCCAAATCAGTGATAATAAGGCTAGGGAAGAGGTACTTCTAGAGAAGAACAGAGACCTCAAAGAAACACTTGCAGCTACCCAGGTAGAGTGTGATCGATGGGTACATTCCTGCAAGGGTTTTGAAATGCTTCTCAATAAGCAGTCTGCTTCCAATGTGAAGTTTGGCATTGGTTATAATCACACTGCTCCTCCTACAGATTTTACTCCCAGAGCAGAGGTAGAATCTGATGGAGAAAGCAATAACCAATCCTTTTCATCATGTGATCTACTATCTGATACAACACCATCAGAGGTTGATTTCAGCATTAATTCCTCCCAAAAGCTATCAGCTGATGTTGATGGTTCAAATGCTGACACTCACATGATCAAAAAGTTGATCACTCCAAGTGGTATTTTTCAAAGTACTGAAAGTACTAAAGAGCAAGTCATAACACCTAGAGAACAAACCCAAACTGCTGCATGTACTAAAGGGAAGAAAGCTGCCAGTAGCAAGGGTGGGAAAACTACTGAAGAAGATATCAAGAAAGCATGTACTGCAAGGAAGAAAACTGCTAGTACTGATCGCAAACTGCTGAAGAATAAGTCTTCAATAGTTTCATCTTCTTCAGCAGATGATCAACTTAAGATGAAGAAAAAGCCATGTGAAATATGTGGCTTATTCAATCATCTTACTGATGATTGCTGGTATAAAAAGGGCTCCAAACTCAAACACAATGTGAACATTAAAAAGAAAATGGATTAAATGAAAACTGAGTTTGAAACCAAGTTTGTACCAGCAACATCAAAACCTGTAACCCCAAAATCCAAAAAGAAATCCAAAAAGGAAGGGGTTAATCAGGCAACAGCTAAGGTTGCTCAAAGGAAGATGGTACAAAACAAGAATCCATCACTTTCAAGCACTAATGTGTCTGATGAGCTGAAGGCTTTATCACAAAATTAGACACAACTTGTTATGATGGTTCAACATATATTGGGGACAGTTAACCAATAAGATGCTCATGTGCTGAAACCACAGAGAAGAAAATCCATGCCAAAGGATTCTTCTTCTTCACCATCTCCATCCCCTTAGGTTGTTCTTCATAGCAAATCTGTTAGTTTACCATCTGTTCATGTGAACAGACCCAAAACCAAAAAGGTTTGGGTATCAAAAACTAACTAATTTATTATGATTGCAGGGTTCTTCAGCATGCCACAGTAGCATTTGGTATGTAGACAGTGGAGGATCTATGCATATGACAGGGAATAGCTCTCTTCTTCATGATTAATCTCAAGGAAAGAAGGGGTTTGTTTCTTTTGGCAATGATGCTAAGGGTTACATCATTGGCAAAGGCTTTGTTTCCAATGGGGAAATAAGGTTTGATGATGTTAACCATGTGGAGAATCTCAAGTACAATCTCTTGAGTGTCAGTCAAATGTGTGATAAAGGCCATGTTGCTCTTTTCACCAGTCAGAACTGCAGGATTCTGTCATCCAAAGTTCTGAGTTTGATTGATAAGGTGTTGAATGATCACACTCTCCTGAGGGCCAACAGGATAGTAAGAGTGTATGCCTTAGATCTTTCCAAGAAAATAGATCTCAAAGGCCATCCTTGCCTATTTTCCAAGGCTTCTCCTCAAGAATCTATTCTATGGCATAGAAGGCTAGGTCATGTGAATCTTAAAAACTTGAATCAGCTGATACATCATGGTTTAGTAAGGGGATTGCCTATGAAGGAGTTCAGATGTGAAGACAACTGCACTGCTTGTTTGAAAGGAAAACAGCACAAAGTCTCATTCCCTCCTATTGAAGAACCTAAGTCCATCGCCTGCTTGTAATTACTACACTTGGATATCTTTGGTCCTGTGAGAGTAATGAGTATGGCAAAGAAGAAATACTGTCTCGTAATTGTGGATGATTACTCCAGATTTGTATGGACTTTCTTCTTGTATTCAAAGGATGAGGCTGCTCAGACGATTATAAACTTTGTGTTGTATGTTGAGAAGCAGTATTCCCTATATGTCAAGTGTATCAGAAGTGATAATGGAACATAATTCAGAAACCATACACTTGATGATTTTTTCTCTCAAAGGGAATCAAGAGGCAGTTTAGCAACCCAAGGACTCCAGAACAAAATGGAGTTGTTGAGAGAAAGAACAGGACCTTAATTGAAGCTGCAAGGTCCATGTTGGCTGACTCTGGTTTGCCACTGACCTTTTGGGCTGAAGCTGTTAACACAGCTTTCTATGTGCAGAATAGAGCCTTAGTAAATCAGAGGTTGATGAAGACTCCATATGAAGTTCTACATCATTTGGCTCCTTTGATTTCATTTTTCAGAGCCTTTGGTGTCCTTGTTTCATTCTCAACACAAAGGATCAACTCCACAAATTTGATCCTAAGGTGGATGCAGGGTATTTTGTTGGTTATTCATCTACTTGCAAGGCATACAAAGTCTTCAACTGCAGAACAAAGATAGTTGAAGAGACTCTGCATGTGAAGTTTAATGAATCTCCAAAGGACAAGATTCCACAAAACCCTGTGGAGTTATTTGATTTGGATATACTGCAATATGTTCCTTATCAGGCTCCAGCTGTTGCTCCTGTCAACAGTCTTCCACCTGGTGGTACTGAAGATGATGATGATATCAGTACTCACCTTTTCAAGTTTAGTGACCAACTGCCTGTGTCTACTAAACTTGATGTTCCTGTAGCTTCAGTAGCTCCATCCACAACAAATGCTGATGAGATTTCTGATTCTCTACATCATTTGACTTGCCATCTCATACTTGGTTTCAAGAATCTGGATCAACATCTGCTGCTGCTGAGCCTGCTACAAACACTTGCACGGATCTCATAGTATACCAAGAGCTGAAGAATCACCCCATGTCTCAAATCATTGGTGATATCAATGCTAGTGTCTCAACCAGAAGTCAATTGTCTAACTTCTGCTTCTATGCTCTCTTCATCAGTCAGCTAGAGCCAAAGAACTATCATGTTGCTTTGAGAGACAATGGATGGGTTGAAGCCATGCAGCTTGAGCTACTTCAGTTCAAAAAGCAGCAAGTGTGGGAACTGGTTCCTCTACCCCCAGGTAAGTGTGCAATAGGCACTAAATGGGTGTTTAGGAATAAAACAGATGAAAATGGGCTTATTGTTAAGAACAAGGCCAGACTGATTGTTCAGGGGTTTGCACGGAAGAAGGTATTGATTATGATGAAACCTTTGCTCCTGTCGCCAGACTGGAGGCAATTAGATATTCTTAGCCTATGCTGCATTCCACAATCTTAAAGTTTTTCAAATGGATGTTAAAAGTGCATTTTTATATGGTAAAATAAAAGAAGAGGTTTATGTGTGTAACCACCAGGTTTTGAGGATAATAAACATCCAGATTGGGTATACAAGCTTGATAAGGCTCTCTATGTGTTGAAACAAGCTCCTAGAGCTTGGTATGAGACATTATCAAATTTTCTTCTTCAAATAATTTCACTAGAGGCTCCATAGATAAAACTTTGTTCATTAAGAAGGTAGATCAACATAAGCTACTTGTTCAAATTTATATTGATGATACTATTTTTGCATCCTCTAATCCCCAGTTGTGTGATGACTTTACCAATTTAATGCAAAAGAAGTTTGAAATGAGTGCAATAGGAGAATTACAGTTCTTTCTAGGATTGCAAATCAAACAAAAGGCTGATGGGACTTTCATTCATCAGTCTGAATATACAAAAGATCTTTTGAATAAGTTTGATTTACAAAACTGTAAGCCTTGTTCTACTCCCATGTGCAACACCACACAACTGGATGCAGATCAGAAAGGTAAAGCTGTCGATGAGACACTTTACAGATGTATGATTGGGTCCTTGATGTATTTAACAGCTTCTATACCAGATATCATGTTTGCAACATGTGTTTGTGCTAGATTTCAGGCTGCTCCTAAAGACTCTCATTTGATTGCAGTCAAGAGGATCTTTAGATATCTGCAAGGTACACAATCTCTAGGATTATGGTATTCCACTAGACACTCTTGCAAATTAGTTGCTTTTTCTGATAGTGACTATGCAGGGTGTAAGTTATCCAGAAAGTCAACTTCTGGTGGATGTCAATTCCTAGGCAACTGTTTGATTTCTTGGTAGAGTAAGAAACAACATCTGTTGTGACATCCACTGCTGAAGCAGAGTACATTGCTGCTGCAAGCTGTACTTCTCAGGTACTCTGGCTTCAGAACCAACTTTTGGATTATGGCATTACAGAGACTAAGACTCCATTATTAATGGATAGTGCTTCAGCTCTTTGCATTGTCAAGAATCCTATCCAGCACTCTAGGACCAAACATATAGAGATCAGACATCATTTTATTAGGGACTGTTTTGAAAACAGTCTAATTGATCCAAAGTTTGTGCCTAGTGCCGATGAGCTTGCAGACATTTTTACTAAGCCTTTGGATAGTTCAACTTTCCAAAACCTTGTCTTAAGGCTTGGTATGTTGCAGCTAGAATAAGTGACAAGTACTGATGATCTCAGTAAACAAGTACTGATGATCATTAGTAAACGTCACAAATAAGTACTGATTCTGTTACAAACTACTAATGTAGTTCTAACTACTGATGTTAGTAAACACATCAGTACTGTTGTCCTATGAAACAACTGAAAACAGCCAAAAGGTCTGATGAGTAAGTGTTGAGGACAGTATGAAACAGCTGAAAAGCTAAGAATTGACGACAACTACTGACGGGAATTTTCTCTTCAGTTGTTTCTACAACTGCTGTTTCATCTTAAAACAACTGAAGCAAAACCAATGTCTTCAGTAGTTTCACAACTACTGATGACTAACACCAAGTCTTCAGTCGTTTACAAAAACTGATGACAAAACCATGTCTTTAGTAGTTTCACAACTACTGATGACTAATACCAAGTCGTCAGCTGTTTACAACTGATGACAAAACCATGTCTTCAGTAGTTTCATAACTACTGATGACTAACACCAAGTTCTCAGTTGTTTCCAACATCTGAAGCCAAAACCATGGTTTTTCAGTAGTTTTATAACTACTGATGCCTAAAACCAAGACTTCAGTTGTTTCAACCTCTGAAGGTTAATACCACGTCATCAATCGTTTAAAACTACTGATGACTAACACCAAACCCTTCAGTTGCTTTATAACCCTTACCCTATAAATACCTAATCCTCCAGAGCTTCATCGTCTCAAACCTAACATTCAAAAACTCAAAACCTTCTCTCACATCATGGTGAACATGCAGCTTAAACCACGACACAACTGTGTTGCCTACCTTACCAAATCACCTTTCTGGATGAAGTTTGATACTGCTATTGATCTAATGGTCCATTCTCCATACAAAATGGTCTTCCTTATCAATCTTATCATTTATGTTGAATCCCTCACACAGTTCTGGACGAACGTCACCCTTACCACTGGGGAGAATGACACCGAGTCTCTCCAGTCGTTCGTCAACTCCCGAAAGGTGGTCATCACTCCAGCAATCCTTCGCCAAACCCTACACCTGGATGATGCCACCTTCCCCACTGGATATTCAAAGGGCATCACTAATCTATCCTTTGCCCAACATGGATACCAGGGTAACCTCAGCACTTCTACCATCTTAAAGAGGCATTTCCATGACGCAGAACGCCTTATTTTTCATATAGTGAATGTCTGCCTAGCCCCTAAGACTTCGTCTTGGGATCAAATGTCTACCATGTGGCAGCAGGTATTTTTCTCTATCCTTGAGCAACAAAACTTAAATTTTTCTCAAATATTATTTCTTGAACTTAAGGGTATGGTCCTAAAACCTATTGCTAATCGATGGATATTATATCCATGGTTCATAATGGCCATAATAGAGAACCAGCTGAAAGCTGAGGGACTTGTTGGTCTTGGAGTCCCTGCCATGGCTGTATTGCCTGAAGTATACTCCAGGCACAACTCACACCAGTCACTCAACAGGCTGCCAAGCTGCGAAAACCCACGCAGCTGGAACCCACAGCCACCACCTCCAAATCCAAAGTCCCCACCAAACCCAAACACAAGAAACCCAAAAAGGCTACTCAGGGAAATGAGTCCTCTAAGGATGCCCCTGCAACACAAACGCAGGATATATCTACTGGCCATAACCCCCCAGTAGATACACGTACTCACCCACCCTCACCCGCTCAGGTTTCCTCTGAACAGGAGCCTGTAGCAACCACATATGGGGCACTATACATGTGGAACCTTCCTCACTTGAGGAGGTTGCCATTGAAACGCACCATTCTCCCCGGGTGCATACTGCCTTCACACCATCTCCCCTGCAACCGCCCCCCAAAGTCCTACCATAATAGTTGCAAAAGTGCTGACTCAGTTGCATTCCTCACCCCCTCCCCAGATACCAATCAAAACTCGGATAGCCTCAACCATTGAGGGGGAGGACCAAGTGCTTCTGATAACCCACAGCACAGGGGTAACCATGTTCATTCTCTAAGTGTAGAAAAGGAGATTCAAACTTCTGGTGAGGTACCACTTCTCCTGCTTCAACAAATGATCAGGATGAAGTTGGTACTATCCATAAGACCTCACCAGAGGCAACTGCCGATGAAGGACATAGTCCTGAGGCAGGAAGTCCCCAGTACCAAGAACAAGGGGCACATGCTACTACTGATCTACACTCAGAGCATGTTCATCTTGATTCTATCAGGAGGTCAGGTGATTCAGCATAGACTGATGATTACCTGGGCTTTTTCTACGATGTTCTAGCCCACAATACCATCCTAGAGAATGAGGTGAGCAGACTCAAAGAGCTGCTTGCCAAAATATCTCAGGATCTAAGTCCATCTACCCCAAAACCCCATAGATGGCACCTTAATTAAGGGTTTACCAAACACTGAGCCTACACACATAACTGAGCCACCAGCCTCTGCTTTCGGCACCATCTCACAGGGACAGAACCCCTCTGAGCAGATGGTTGTTATCTTTCAAAACTCCTTACCTCTCATCACTCCCATCATCACTTACATAGTGCATAAAGCCATTAATGAGAGGATTCCCTCAAATCTACAAACCCTTATTGATGATGCTGTTCATAAATCTCTTTCTGCCTTCCAACCCCTGATTCCAATGCAACCAAAAAGGGGGAGACTGCAAAGTCAAAGGCAGTGAAAGACAAGAAAAGAAAGAGAGTTGATGTTGAGAAAGAGCCTGAAACAGAGAAACAAACTGAGAAAGAAAAGGAGGTTTAGAAAGAACTGATCTCAGAGCAGTTATTTACATATAAAAGAAAGAAAAGTGCTGAGTCAGGAGCTGATGAAGAGAAATCATTAGAAGACCTTGTTAAGATGCTGATGAAGCTCATAGCAGATCAATGGATACAATTATAGATCAGCTATAATTGTCATGGTCATGACACAGCCACATTAGACTCTGAGATCAGAAGGTTGGAAATAGAGGAGATACAATCAAGATGGGCCGGTTATAGTGTGATGGAAAGGGAGAGATTGGAATCATGATCAGGTTTATAGCTAAATATCTTGGAAAATCTTGATTGAATCAAGTCATGGTCCAGGGATAGCATCTTGGCAATAAACACCAAGATCTGTTCGTTGAATATATACCAAGGGCTGGTCATTGAAGCTTTGAATGAAGTTGGTGCGGGGGCAGGACTGAACTGGTTCAAAACATCCAAATCCTCACTACATCGAAAATTCTAGAACAACCTGTCAACATTCCCCACACCAAAACCATCACAACCACACCCACTAAACCAATTCCCTTACCCACAAAACCAAAGCGATGATGTACCAGAAGAGGAAGAGAAGGGAACTGAGGCTAGAAAAGGAAAGACGAAGATAATGATGAACGATGAAGATAGGTTGCCAATCTCAGTGTTATACAGTTGCCTAGGCCATAAGTCATCCTCAAACAATTATCCTGAATCTCAAAGACAAAAATTGTGAAAGTGAAGTAGAAGAAGAAGAGCTTCACAACCAATGATGAGGAATTTGAGAAGAGTTGACAAAGATATGCTGCCACATCTTCAATCATCAACATTGTTGATACAGTATGTCCCTAGATCATGATAAGTGTATAATAGATCTTGTTTGGTATGAGTAATGAACTGATATTGATCGTCTGTGGTTATAATGTTTAATAGTTCATGAATGAGTCGTGACTGAATTGATTGGGTTTATGATTACTGAATGCTTACATAATTTATATTAATTAACTAAAACATCAAACTTAACTTAATGAAGTTCCCATGCGAATGGCTCATGCGAATGAACCATACACATGAAGAACTTCACACGATTGACTCAGTCGCACGACTGAACCAGGAGACTGGATCAGTCGTACAACTGTAACATAAGATTGGCTCAGTCGCACGACTGAACACTCAGTCGCACGAATGAACCAACCGCATGGTTCAATCGCACGACTGAACCAAACTAATGGTTCAGTCGCACGATTGAATAGTGCCAACCTATAAATACAACTCATTCGTGAAAAACGAGGACACTCGATCAAGTACGAATCCAGACGAACCCTAGCCGTCCAGAAACCTTCTAAATCGTTCTCAAAGTTCATAGAACACATTAGATCGATTCCTTATCGATTCTAACGTTAGTTTCAATCCTTGATTGATTCTTGTGTGTTCTCACTGATTGGATCGCCAATCAAATAAGATTCCGCACTATTTGATCGGTTTACACGTGATCTCTAGGTATTTCCGTCAAATACTAGGTCCTAACACTGGTATCAGAGCTATTGGCTCTTGATTACGTGTTGATTCAATCAAGATTGCATAAAAGTTTGTGTTTTTACACTAAAAACGCAATCTTGGCATCAAAAGTGATCTTGGAAGTTCCCTGCTCATCGAGTTTGGTTTCTACAGACTCAGGCGTAGATTAGAACTTGTGAAATTTCGAATTTTTACGGCTGAAACCCGTCAAACCTAGAAATTTTCGCAAAACAGCAGCTTCAGTCGCGAGTGACTCATTCGTACGACGGACTCCATTCGCATTGCTCATACGCACAATTGGACCTAGTCGCACCTCATTCGGCCGACTGAACCGTTCGTTCGCAATTGCTCATACCACCAGATTCATTCACGCACGACTGAACCAATCGCCCAGTTCATTCGCACGAGTGAACCAATCGTAGAGCTTATACGCACGATTAGCTCATTCGCATCCTTTAGTCGCATCAGTGAAAGTTTGTTGATTAGATTATAATTTATTCGTCAGGAAGATCAGATGTCAGCCTTTATGCTGGGAAGGACTCAAGGATATAGAATAGCTGTTGCTTGAGAGTGAGGTGGGGAATCACAATAAACCACCAAAGCTTTTGACTTTAGATGAGTTTCCCCACTGAAACAACGTTTTGAGATCTACCTTAATGGAGTAGATCCTAATCTTGGGAAGCCATTGAGATAGGTTATAGTACACCAGTGGGAGCTGATGGAGTTAAACTAACATTAGCGGGATGACAGACGCACAGAAAGTAAAGTACAATGCAGAGAAAAGAGTTTATGCATTGATCACTCAGTCTATCCCAAGACATATTCCACCAGTATTCAGAGAACAAGCAGTCCAAGAAACTGTGGGATGCGCTAGAGAAGAGATATGATGGTAATGCATCATTGAAGGCAATCAAGGCAAAGGAGTTAAAGAAGGAATTGGATAACTTCTCATCAACTGGTAATGAAAGTTTGGACGAAGTCATAGACAGATCTACCACTTGATGACGCGAATTGCATACACATGGAGTGGCTACTACCATGGAAGAGAAAGTAAGCAACTTCGCAGACGGTTGCCTGATAATGGGCTACATTCGTGTCTAACCTGAGACAGAATGGAATCCTTGTAAAGCTGGATATAAATGACTTCATTCTTAAGTTGCGAGAAGAAGCACTAAGGATGAAGTATAGAGCTCAGAAGTCTTCGTACACACAAAATCCAGCTTTATACAACGCCACGCCTCAAGCTAGACATCTGGAGCACCCCTCCAGACTGCTTTTGTGTCTAGCTCGTCAGGTCCTTCACATGCTTCTCCTTCTGGATCAGACACGTCTGGGTCATCATGTACCCATCATATTGGATCAGAAGCAAACGCTACCAAACTGAAGATCGAGAACCTCGGTAATGTGACCGTGGAAGTAGCTCGAGAGCATATGGATCTTTTAGCAGCAAGTGTGTTCATTCATATGATGGACTTTTTGCTGGGAAGATTGGCAACTGCCATCTGGCAGATGAGGACTACGAGCAGGTGGATGAGATGGAGCTTGAAAGAATGGATAATGTGGGCCTTAGCAAGTGCTGTCGGAGGGCGAAGAAGTTTGTGAAAAAGACGGACAGAACTTGGTTGCTACTAAGGACACCACCTTTGGCTTCGACAAGAGTAAAGTGACCTGCTTTAACTGTGGTGAGAAGGGGCACTTCACGAGAATGTGTCAAGCCAAAAAGACGGGGAATGGGAACCCGTTCTCATCCTTTACTCGCAAGACAAGCAAGCTTCTAGTCTTACTAAAAACAAGGATCCAAAAGCCTTAACTGCTCATGATGATGAAGGACAGGATTGGAGTTTCAGGTTTGTCTCACCAGGAGAATCTAACATTGCCAGTGTGAGGATATTGACAATGATTCTGCGAGTGAGGTGATATAGCATTGAGATTGCAATGTCACATAGTGAAGAAGCAACTACAACCGAGGTCAGTTACAAGCCAAATGAGAAGTTTCCACATCAGAGACAGAAAAGCCGAATCACCAGAACGGAATCATCTGATGCTGCACTGATGGCTAACTCGTCTGACCCAACTCAGGTAAGTACCACGACCAAATTTTTAATAACCATGCTTGTTCTGATTGTGACACTTTTAGAAATAGCATAGATGAAAAATTTACTAGGTTATTAGATCATAATGATAACTTAGTAAAAGATTTACGTCTGTGCACTGAGGCTAATAGAGTACTAAAACAAAATGACATAGTTATAAAGAAAAGATAGACATATTGACTAAACAACTTAGGGAAACCGAAGTAGTGGCTTTTAACCAAACAAATGACATTAGGTACTATATAAACTCCCTAGAAGACACTAAGAAACAAAAGGCAGTTCTAGAAGTCGAAGTTAATTCATTAAAACAGAAACTGCATAGTTGGACTAGTTCTTCACACATAGTTCAACACTTAGTGAGAGAAAGGAATAACGGGGAGGGATTAGGCTACAAAGTGGTTCCACCACCACCTGAGACCTTGATGAACACTAAGTCTAGACCAGTAAATAATAACCCTATCAAGGATCATGTGGTGACCACTCCTCTTGTTACTGATCCAGACACCTCATGTTCATCTACTGAATCTGGTCAGAAACAAAAGAACTCCACTTCAAAGGCAAAGGGTAAATTGCCTTGGTTAACCTGGAAAATGAATTTGAAAAAATAATTTAAAGTCAGGGTCAAATAGAGTCAAATCAGAACCTAAAAGGACTTCAAATGTTACTTTTTCACATGCTTCAAGTCAAAAACCAGTTAACCAAAAAGTAAAACAGGTTAAATCAGTAAATTTTGTTACACCAGAGAATACATCAACATCCAAGAGTCAAAAACTAAAGTGATTGATGTACTAGAGTGTCACGCATTCTCCACAAAGAAAGTCTACTCATAAAGTTGATAGCAGAGCATGCTACAACTGTGGAGAATGTGGACACATTGCTTCCTACTGTCATTTCTATCAGACACCTAGGAAGAAGATTGATCTTCTGGACTCTAGACCTAGGTCTTCGAAGCGGAGTTCTCTAACTCCACCTAGAAGAGCTAGTGAACCTAAAGTCCAACCTGTAAGCCAGACGACTGTTTATCATAAACAGGCATTGCACAAATCGGCTTATGGAAAGAAAAGTCAACCCTCGTGTCTGATACTGATAACAAGAAGGAACCTGAGCTACCCTCACCCTCTAAGGGTCAATGGGTGGAGTTTATGATGTGTGATGCCTCTGGGAAACCCAAGACAGTCAAAGCTTGGGTTCCTAACCTAAACTGATTCATTTACTTTGTATGTGCAGGGTGTTCGATATAGTGCTGAGACTAACACGTGGATTATAGACAGCGGAGCATCCAGGCACATGACAGGAAATAGAGCCCTTTTATCTAACGTCAAACAAATAAAAGGAGGGCATGTTTCCTTTGCAGGAAACAAAGGAGGCTATATCACAGCTCAGGGAGAAGTGGGAAATCAGAAAGTTAAGTTTGATAAAGTGAACTACGTTCAACAACTTCAGAACAACTTACTTTCTGTTCCCAAATCTGTGATAAAGGATTTAAAGTCATCTTCGATAACAGAAGTGTTACGTGCTGAAGAAAGAATATATGATCCCAGAGGACCAAGTTCTGATGACTGCTTCAAGATATAAAGACCTTTATGTCTTGGATCTGTCAACAGCTGCCACAACGGATCATGAGGTTCAGTGTTTCTTATCTAAAGCTACTGAGAAGGATTCCATCTCCTGGCATCGGAGAATGGACACATTAGTCAAAGGAAGATGAATCATTTGATTCAGAAGGATTTAGTTAGAGGAGTGAATGTCAAGAACTTCCAACTTCCTGACTTTTGTGTAGCTTGCAAGAAAGGCAAACAGACAAAGAAGTCTCATAAGGAAAAGAAAGTTCATTCAATAGAACTTCCTCTTGAGCTTCTTCACATGGATCTGTTTGGTCCAGTTAGTACAAGGAGCATTGCAGGCGACGTGTACTGTTATGTGGTCACTGATGACTACTCAAGGTTCACTGGGTAATGTTTCTGAAATCAAAATCAGAAACTTTGGAGACATTCAAGGAATTAGTAACACACTGGAATCACTCTACAAGCTAAAAGTTCGACAAATACGCTCAGACAACGGGACAGAATTCAAGAATCAAGGGATGGAGGCATACTGCAAGGAAAAGGGAATTGTGCATCAATTCACTTCTGCCTACACACCTCAGATGAATGGCGTTGCTGAGAGAAAGAAAGGAGTTTGATAGAGACAGCCCGGACTATGCTGGCAGACTCGAAACTGCCTATCCAATTCTGGAACGAGGCAGTGGCAAATGCGTGCTATACACTGAATCGAGTCCTAATAGTCAAGCGCCACGGAAAGACATGTTATGAGCTACTTCAAAGACGCAAACCGAATTTGGAGTATCTTGAACCTTTTGGCGCACCGTGTACACTTCTGAAGAAGACACAAGAAGGAAAATTCAGCGAGAAGGCAGTTGAAGGAATTTTTCTAGGATACAACATACCGAACAAGCGAGTTTACAATAACTCAAGGGTCTTGTAGAGTGTGGTGTAATGTCGACGTTCAGATATACCACACCACCTACAGGCAAAGGACCTGCATACTTCTTCGATTATGATGGATTCTTCAAATCCTTCAACATCCCTCTCTCCCTCGGATCGTTAGCTACTAGGATGATGTATGATATTCTAAATACTCCATCTAGCACACAGGGAGAGTCATCTACTCAGTCAGAAGGGGTAGTCGATGAAAGTGACTCCTCCTCTGAAGATGAAACTGAAGCAGATGACCAGAACAGTCAGGAGGAACAGGTTCCAGTTCCTGAAAGTCCACAAGCATCCACAAGTGATGCACCCTCGACTTCGGAACCTCAAACTCCAACCTCCTCAGATGCAGACCAAAATGTTCACAATCTTGGTTCGGAGGTGACTGTGCCGACTACTCCAGGATCACGACTAAACGTCTATCATCCCCTTGACAATGTTATTGGAGATGTCCGATCAGGAGTACAAACCCGAAATCAGCTATACTCAGCTGATTACGCCTCAGTTATGGAGAAGGGTTACATTCATGATGGTGCTTATCGATGTTTGTCTCGCAGGGTGAGCCAAATATGTCAGTGAAGCACTAAATGATGAGGCGTGGGTGAGTGCCATGCAAGAAGAACTTTTGCAGTTTAAGAAGTTAGGTGTATGGACTCTGGTTGATAGACCTAAAGGTGCTAAAGTCATTGGCACCAAATGGGTACTAAAATGTAAGAAGGATGACCAAGGAGTCATTATCAGGAACAAAGCTCGACTGGTGGTTCAAGGTTTTCGCCAAGTCGAGGGGATTGACTATAATGAGGTGTTTGCACCCGTGGCAAGGATGGAAGCTATTCGTATCTTCCTTGCCTATGCCTCGTACATGAAGATTAAAGTCTACCAATTAGATGTGAAGAGTGCATTCCTTCATGGGAAATCAGGGAAACAGTCTATGTAAGTCAACCGAGGGATTTGAAGACCCTTATCATCGGGATAGAGTTTACAAGCTCGACAAAGCTTATATATGGGCTTCATCAAGCTCCTCGAGCTTGGTATGAGAAACTCTCGACTCATCTTGTGAAACACGGCTTTCGCAGGGGAGTCATTGACTGTACACTGTTTATTAAAGAAAAGGATGGTGACCTACTGCTTGTACAGATATATGTTGATGACATAATCTTCGGGTCAAAGAACGAAGAGTTATGCAAAGAGTTTGAAGCAGTGATGAAGAAAGAGTTTGAGATGAGTGCGATGGGAGAGATGAAGTTCTTTCTCGGGTTACAGGTGGATCAAACACCTAATGGGATCTTTCTACATCAGACCAAGTATGTAGGAGACATTCTCGGTCGCTTTGACATGGAGAATGCTTCTGCTGCTGGGACTCCTTGCTACGAATCATGATATAGCACCTGATGAGAATGGAGATCTTGTAGATGCCACTATGTACGAGGAATGATTGGATCCCTCATGTATCTCACTGCCTCAAGACCTGATATCATGTATGCTACATGTTATGTTCCAAATATCAGGCTAAACTAAGTCAATCATCTGATCGGGGTCAAAAGGATCTTTCGCTATCTAAAGGTACACCCACACTGGGGTTGTGGTATCCTCATGATGACGATTTTGAGCTCACAGCGTATAGTGACTCGGACTATGGAGGCTGCAAAATGAACTACAAGTCTACATCAGCAGGGTGTCAATTCTTGGGAGAAGATTAGTACATGGCAGTGTAAGAAGCAGACATCGGTTGCATTGTCAACCTGTGAAGCCGAATATGTTGCTGCTGCAAGTTGCTGTTCTCAAATCATTTGGATTCAACAGCAAATGCGGGATTACGGTTTGAAATTCTCGTCTACTCCTATTTTTGTTGATAACTCTGCTGCAATTGCAGTAACCAAAAATCCGGTTCAACATCCTAAGACCAAACACATCGGTATTAAATACCACTTCAAAGAGACTGTTTTGAAAGACCTTAATGATGTGGTTAAAATTAATACTGATTTTCAACGTGCTGACCTCTATACAAAAGCCTTTGATAAACCACGTTTTCAATACTTGCTAGAGGTCAACGGCGTTAAAAAGAAAAGTGAGGTATTCCTGATGAGAATAATGTGTAGTCCGATGTAGTTTCGTTAAAGTTTATTTTTTTATGTTATCTGTTTGTTTCTTTTCTTGTGTTGTTATTTAAACTCATGTTATTTTTTGTTTATTAAAATCCAAAATAATTAAATCCGAAATGATTTTAGTATTTTAGGGGGAGAATATGTCAGCAAGTTAATGTCAGAAAAAAAAAAAACAAAAAAAAAAAAACAAATGAGGGAGAAGGGTAACTAGCTGAAATAAGGTAGATTGTGTCTGTGATACTGATTCAATACCTTTGGAATATGATAGTACACAGAACAAATCAAGAGGGATTTTAAAATTTAAGGTTTGAAAAGATGCAAAAGTTCAAAGTATAAGTCTGTGTAGTCTAAGCAATATAAAAAGGGAAATGATAGAAAACTGGCAACTCCTAAGGTGACACAGAGAAAGTAGACTTAGAGGCTGCTAGACCACAAATGATATGTTGATTAGATTCAACACAATAGACAATTAGACCTGATTGGTGATCTCAAGATCAACTAAGTTGTCAACTGACTGTGGGCTTCCATCTTATCACTGGTTAATACAATCAAATATATTCCCATAAGGGGGTAATGAGCATTTAAATGCCACAAAAGTGTGCGGATGACCATAATTAGAGCAAAGCAAGAAAAAAGAAAGACAAATGCAATAAAGCTAATGACTTATGTTGTTGGTGCATATTGTGTCAAATAAAATAAGCTGCTCTAACAAGGAGATAGGTTGTGTGCCTCTCTGCTGTGGATGGCACTGACCTGAGGATAAGCATAACCTAGATATTCTAGAATTCATTATGTTTGCCGCCTCTCTGCTGTGCGATGGCACTGACCTGAGGACAGGCTTCTTTGAAAGCTCTAAGAATAGTCTCTTCTTGTAATAATACCCGTAGACCGCTCAAAACCTCTGAGGAATGTTGATTACCATATAAGTGTGGGATCCACAAATGTTAGCTGAAATAATTAAACCTAAATCAGTCACCAGTCTGCGTCAAAAGTCTGTGTATGGATTTAAGTGGACAAACATACTGACAATCTTAGTGGCTACATTCTCAAAAGTTCAAATCAATGTGAAAATCTAAGAGTTTCAGTATGATTTCCTTAAGTTGCTAACGACCTCTGGATGACACCGAAAATTAAGCATCAAAAGTCTTAATCACAAGTCCCAAATGATTTGATGTTCCTGTATGATTCCAAAATTGAGTTGGTCCAGATATGATCAATCTAAGTTGAAGCTGTCTACTCCTAATCAAATCCCTTAGATTTCCATCTTAGGGTTTTATCTCTCACAAAAAGTCCAAAAAATAAACTTTAGTTGTGTAGTTAGTTTAAGTTCCTATGTTTATCTTTTAATTTGTGTGTCTGTCGGACTACATCAGGGAAATCAGAAGGGAATTAACTTACCTAAAAAGGGTCATGTCTGAGATGGCCACTTTTCAAAATTTAAAAGGTCACGTCTGAAGTGACTGAATTGGTTAAGAGCTTACAATGTTATTATCAAAAGTGAGAAGGGTCGTAATAGTAAATGTTCAAAATGACTGTAAACTCACAAAGTGTGACCCATTCGCACTAGTGGATCATGGTGTCGACCAACTATGCGAATGGCTTCCAATCGGCCGAATGGACATGAAATTGATCCATTCGACCGAATAGAAGGGGGAGAATGAAAAGTAGACCGACTGAGGCTCAGTCGGTCAACTAAAGAGGCGAATGAAGGAGACCGAATGAGTCAGTCGACCGACTGAGACTCAGCGGCCGACTGAATGCGATTGACTAGGCCAATCGTACGATGAGACTCATTCGCCCGATTGAACTGAGCGAATGAGGGCAGTCGGCCGAATGAACCTAGGTTCAGTTTTAAGGGTCTCAGTCGATCGCATCTCACTCATCACTCCCAATAGCACCCCAAATCGCGTTCTTTACCGTTACCTTGTCAAAATTGCCACAGATTCTGATTACATTGTTGTTAAGATTCTTACATTCGAGTGACGTTTACAGGTACACTACTCCTTGAATCCTACCAAAATCAGCACATTACCGACCTACAATAGCGACTGGATTGAATCAAGAACCGACTGTGAAATGACCTAATCACCTATGTAAATGAAGCAAAATGTTTAAATTGAGTTTAATAGGTTATTAGTGACAAGGAGACGAGGCTAATGGACCATTAAACACTGTTAAATGACTTAGATTGGTCA
Source organism: Flaveria trinervia (assembly GCA_025506515.1). Classification (NCBI taxonomy): domain Eukaryota; kingdom Viridiplantae; phylum Streptophyta; class Magnoliopsida; order Asterales; family Asteraceae; genus Flaveria; species Flaveria trinervia. Next base: position 74,984,677 of record CM046442.1, on the reverse strand, counting down.
AGATTCGACCCACAGGCGATCGAACAGTGGGGCAAGCGACTGGTCGTTCGAATGAACTCCAATCGCACGATTGAACCTTGCGATGGGATCATTCGACCGACTGAACCACCCGAATGAGTTCAGTCGGCAGATTGAACTCAATCGCATATCTCATCAGCCGATTGAACTCAATCGCATGCATCAATCAGCCGATGAACTTAATCGCATGCCTCAATCAGCCGATTGAACTCAATCGCATGTCTCAAACAGGCGACTGACTTCAGTCGCATGATTCATTCGCACGAATGAATCAAAATGACTTTCAATCTACACTTAGAACAAAAGTTTTCATGTCTTATGTACTAATGGTTCTATGTCTTGTGTGTTACAGATAAATGGCAGAAAGGTGGACCATAATCCAAAGCACAACATCTGTGCCCATTTGGATCACACCACCAGGAACGGGGCTGAGTTTACCGACATTATAGCCTTTCTGAGACGGTCCCGGATTCATAAGGCTATCTCACTCCGACACGCTTATAGATCAGTCCATCAGGCATTCTGGGAGAATGCCTTGGTGGACCGCTCTCGTGAGCCGTACTGTATCAGGAGCTTATACTGGGCCATGATATTGAGATCTCGCTGCGACATTCAGAGGGTCCTAGAGTTCGGGGATGACGCTGATCATCCTACAAAACTACATCCGTTGACAGTGAGAGGATGCTTCCTGAGGATAAAGTACGCTGGGGATATCAACTCAGGTGTGCTCAAAAAAGCAACCTGAGCCCCCAGTACAAGTACTTAGCACATGTGATCCTCAAGTGTGTTGCATCGAGGAGGGGTGGGTTGACGACCTCTCAGACCAGATTCAAAATGCCTACGTGGCACTGGTTCTAAAACCCCTTCAGTTTTTCCAGCATGATATTCTCCTACTTGGTGGAGAATTTGGAGGTAAAGGGAAAAGAGGGGTTTTGTATGTACCCCAGATTCTTACAGCTCGTCTTCAACGAGAAGCTGCCACAGTTACCCAAGAGAGTCATGACGCGGTGGCCTTAGAGATAATGGATGATACTACTCTGGGCAGGATGAGAGTTTACAGGGGAAAGCAGATTAAGCCCCAAGTGAAAAGAATGATTGGCCACTTAGCAGATGAAAGTTATGTGGCACCAGGAGACGCCAATGGCGTCACGAGGACAGTGACTCCGACGTGGAGCAAATTGTCCTCCCTACTGATGATTCAGAGGAGGATGATAGTGGGGATGATGCTATTCCATCCAGAGGCACTGTGTCTGACTTGTTCCCTCTGTGTCTGTCTCACCTGCTCAAGTAACTGAGTCAGCAGGATTTCATCAAGATTTTGTTCTTAACGATGAAGATGAGGTTGAATCTGATGAGGAGCCACTGACCCGAACTGTGGGAAGGAAAGTTGTTCCCACAGAACATGGGTTGAGGGTTGTTGGTGAACAACCGAGAGGCTCCGGAGATACAGAAACTGATCCAACTTATGCTCTGGGGTCTCAGGCGGGATTGTAGGGGGAGCATCCACCTCGAAGGGAACGAGGAGAAACGGATGGCTCAACCCCATGGCCAGAAAAAGAAGAAGCATAGGGTAACCTTTATCACTACCACATCCACCATACCTTCCACCACTACCACCTCTTCAGACACACCATCCACCACCATACCTTTCCCCACAGCAACCTCAGACACACCATCCACACCATACCATTCCCCACAGCAACCACAGACACCACCATACTGACCACCACAAGACAGACCCAGCCACCACTACATCATTCACCCCACACTCACCACCACTATCATTCCGACCTGACCCGATATTCACCACCACCACCACCACCACTAGCCGCCAAACCGAGCCCTCAGCTACCCTCACACACTATAGATCTCCTCTACCTCCAATCCGGGTAGAGGAATAGCTGTCAGCTTTAAATAGAATGGTGTTGCGATTGCTGGCGGCTGATGAGGAAAAGACCACTCAGATCCGCCAGCTTACCGACCTGACTGCTGCACAATCGCATAAAATTGCAAAGCAGGATCGAGTAATTGAGGAGCAGGCCCAGCAATTGGTGCTCAGCACACTCAGATGGACCAACTCCGAGCTCAATGTGTTGCAGCAGGCAAGCAAATAGAGGAGTTGGAAAAAGCTAAGAGGACCATTTTGCTAAAATTGAAAGGATCAAAGGAGGAACCTCTAAAGATAAGGGATGGAGACAGAGATAATGAAGATGATGATGATGATGATGATGACAGTGATACTGATGAAGAGAAAACCGAAGAGTGGTGATGAAGACACTGAAGAAGGAGAAGCAGCTGAATCTGTCTCAGCTCCAGGGCAAGAGAAGAGAACAAAGAACAGACAGGATCAGTCAGCTTCTGCTTCTGCACCTTCACAAGAAGAGTCTAGCATTCAGGATAAAAGTAAATAGTGGATGTTTATGTATTAATACTTTTGTATTCTGTATTGAAAAACCATGTACTAAATGTTTATATTAAGTTAATGCATTTGTTGATATATTACTAATGATTGAGTGTGAAATGTGTAAATCAAACAGATCCAAAGTACCACAGAGATGAATTTGATATTGCTCCCCTTCAACAGGTCAAGTCTCACTCACAATGATTCTTGATCTGCAAGGGATTATCAGAAGGTCAGTGAGTTATACCCCTGAAGAAGGTGAAATAATTCACGACCTATCTAACGAGCAACTGGCAGAGATGTTCAGACTCAATCCTAATGACATCATCAAGGATGCTCCAACAGTTGATTCAAACAGTGACGACGAACTACATGACGTTGATGAAGTTGAGGTTGAAGATATTGCTGCTGAAGAGTACCCTCAGTACGCTGACAATGAGGGTAATGTGGTCCCCAATCTGGGTGAGTCCCTAGTCAGTGATATGTTTGAGGTACTAGACAAGATGGAGCAGGAAGCTGGAAAGACGAAGGAACAGCCCAAGCCTCAAACGATGACGTATACATTCGAAAGGCTGAGTGGGCTGAATGTTTAAAGAAGTCAGAGCCCAACGTGCTGCACCAAAGAGGGATGCCTACACCAAGTTCTACAGTGTCAAGAAACATCTTACGGTGTCAGGCAGGATTATAGCATGGGCCATATTTTGATGATCTTAACGGTTATGCCGTTAAAAGGGAAAAGGGCATAGAGTACTTTAGATTTCCACATGATCTAAAGACTCAACCAGGATTTGAGCTCAACCAGCTGCCAATTTGAAGCTGTTGTATGCTGACCCGAGAAAAATGTCAGGCTGGTTTGAGGCTGCCCTAAGAAAGAGTACCACACCAGGGGATTAACTTCAGACCTCAAAACCTACAAGGTATATTAGAAGGTCTGAGATGGATGCCATTACTGGAAAACCTAAGATTGTGTTGAAGTGGAGTCCTCCTCGCACTATGTCGAGAATCCCTCTCAGGGAAATGCCACAGGACTTCACTCCACACTTCAAATGGTGGTACTATGATTGGAGAATGCTGAAGCTGTCATAGTTCTGAACAAAGGGGATCAAATGGATACTGTCAGGGTATTCGACCCAATGTGGCTAACCAACTTGTCTAAATGATGTCTATACATTATACAAGTGGCCATGTTCTATGACACACAAGACATTGTACAAGCCCTCCAGTTCCAAAATGTTATACGACTTTGCTTCGCGTTTGATATTCACGCGGGAGTCACACAAGAGGACAAGTAGAAGAATATGAGGAGGTAATGAAGAAAACAAGACATAGAGAGATCTAGGTCCAAGGGGGAGTTTGTTGATACATGTATGTCCCTAGATCATGATATGTGATATAATAGATCTTGTTGGTATGAGTAATGAAATGATATGATAGTCTGTTGGCTATAATGTTTAATAGTTCATGAATGAGTCGTGACTGAATTGATTGGGTTGATTACTTGAATGATTACATATAATATTATATTAATTAACTAAAACATTCAACTTAACTTAATGAAGGTTCCCATGCGAAGGCTCATGCGAATGCACCATACACATGAAGAACTTCACACGATTGACTCAGTCGCACGACTGAACCAGGAGACGGATCAGTCGTACGACTGTAACATAAGATTGGCTCAGTCGCACGACTGAACACTCAGTCGCATGAATGAACCAACCGCATGGTTCAATCGCACGACTGAACCAAACTAATGGTTCAGTCGCACCGATTGAATAGTGCCAACCTATAATACAACTCATTCGTGAAAAACGAGGACACTCGATCAAGTACGAATCCAGATGAACGCTAGCCGTCCAGAAACCTTCTAAATCGTTCTCCAAGTTCATAGAACACATTAGATCGATTCCTTATCGATTTCTAACGTTAGTTTCAATCCTTGATTGATTCTTCGTGTGTTCTCACTGATTAGATCGCCAATCACATAGGATTCCGCACTATTTGATCTGGTTTACACGTGATCTCTAGGTATTTCCGTCAAATACTAGGTCCTAACAAACATGAAGAAACATGCTCAGAGATTATACCTCTCAGACACACATTTCAATATCAAAAAGAGAGAGTGAGGATTTGGCCTGATCCCAGGGTGTCTCATAGGATTCAAAAGAAAACTATTCCATAGATATACATTGGCCAAGTAACGAAGATTGTAAATGAAATGATCTCTCTGGCCTTTGTAGTATCACCTTAGGAGATCCTAGATGACTTCAAGAAAGCCTATAAAGCTAAACTGACCCCACAAAAGATCTGGAGAATAAAGTGGTGAAAAAGGGGTTAATGTAGGAGGCTTGAAGAAGTTAGAAAGAATGAGCTCCAGTTGTTCTTAGAGGGTATTCACCCAGATGATTCACATATAGAATCATAACAACTGTGGAGCTAAAAATGGGAAGCAGGTCAAATACCTATCTGAGTACTATGGGCCTGAATCACTCTTTGAAGGAGAAGCAGAAGAGCTTACCATGGAGGAACAAGTAACCTTCATTGAGGCCTATACAAGGGAGTCTTACAGACTCATATTTGGGAAGTAGATCTCATGGATGGGGTAACAGCTCTGTGTCCAGTTCCCCAAGACAGAGTTCCCATCCATCCTTTGCCAAACAGATCATTGAGACTTCTTCCCAAGCCTGTGCTTACAAGGGTCACTTCTGAGCTGATCTAGAAGACAAAAAGACCAATCTTTCTGCCATAATAAGGGGGACATCTTTAATAAACTTAAAGGTTTTGGCTGTATTGGTTGAGGGGGAGTTTGTTGGACCAAAAGAACCAATGAGCCAGATCTATAAAAACCTTTAAGTCCCACAAGACATCACAACAACTACTGAAGACTTGATCAGCTGTTTGACAAAGTCTGAAGATCAACAGCTGAAGACTAAAGTACTGAAGACTTCAACTGCTAAAGACCAAAGTCTGAAGACCAACAGCTGAAGACTAAAGTACTGAAGATCAACAGCTGAAGTACAAAGACTGAAGACATCAGCCGATGACAACAACTGAGGTTCAAGAAGTCCAAGTACTGAAGCTTTCAGAGTTTGTCACAACAGCTGAAGAAGCATTCTTCAGTTGTTGTGATGGTTTCCTTTCAGTAGTTTTATTTTCTATTTCAGTACTTGTAAAACGACTGAAGAGCATGTTCTTCAGTCGTTTTTGTTTCGGTAGTTTCTTTTCAGTAGTTGTAGTGATAGTTAACACTTGGTATTTTTGTTAGAAGATGTCAGCTGTTTGACATCTTCAGTAGTTGTGTTAACTTTCAGTAGTTAAATAACAGTTAGATGTCACTGTCAAGTGACATCAGCTGACGTCAACTTTCCTTATAAAAGGAAAGATGACCTAGTTGTAACCGTGCGATAAGCCGAGCCAAAGCGTGTATTGAATGAATATATTCCTTTTGGCAGAATTTCTCTCTATAACAAACACTATTTCATTGATAAATTTCATATGTTCTTGTTTAAATTTGTTAATTTGTGTGCCCATTCCGCTGCAAATCCAATCTAATTGATCAAACTAGATACCGTGATCCTAACATAATGTATGTTTTATTTTAAAACTAGAACTCACTCAGCAACGTTGACTTTTTATGCATTTTCCAGTTGGCAGGTAAAGTTGTTGAGGATGGCACGGGGCGGCTACTTGGCTCTTTTGGATGGCATTCTGTTGTTTAATGTTTTTGTATTGTAATGCGAACAAATAAAATTGTGTAATGAATATTGTATTATTTTGTAAAAGCATTTTAAAGAAAATGTTGTTTTAATGTTTCCGCTGCAACATTTATTTCAAGTTAATGATATGTTTTATGAGCGATGATTGGCCGACTGTAAGCCTCCGGGGAACGGGGCCTTACAAGTTGGTATCAAAGCTAAAGTATAACTGAAATGGGTAAATTTTCAAAATAAACCTTTACTTAAACTGAAAATGGGACGGAAAGGGAAGGGATGCCAGTCTGAGTAGCTGTGTGCCATCAGGTATTTTCGTAATATTAACCGATTATTATGCGCACTTATTATGTGGTTTTGTGTTGCTGGTAGATTTGGATACTCATGTAGTTAGGACAGGTAATGCTTGGGGTATGAAGAGTAAAGTAAGTGGCTAATCACAACTGGCCACTGTAATTAGGGACTTACTATACTTGACATAAACTAAGCTGTTCCCTTGAATGACCGTGTTGGTGTTTGAATCTTTTAGTGTGTGTGTTAGAGGATGGCTGGTGGTAGATCATCTAAATCTTCACGTGGTGGATGTCGTGGTGCTGAACCACGGGCTACGAGAGGAAGGCCTAGAGCCAAAAAGATGGTTCATGATGAACCCGAGACCCCTCATTCGGAGGGCGGTAATGAGAGCGCTAATCTAAGCGCCTTAGTAAAGGAGGCTATTGTTGAAGAAGTGCATCAAGTCATGCAGACGATCTTACCATCTGTAGTGATTGTAGTGATTAAAGTTGTATGTGAGGGGGAGAGGAAGGACAGAAGTAGACCTATGGCGAAGAAGACAGCTCGAGACTAAGACGGTTCTATCTGATGACGATGAAGAAGAGGAAGAAGAAGAGCCCATGCCGGAGGCAGCACGAGGCTGTAATTACGGGGCATTTCAAAGGTGATAGCCCCCTACTTTTGATGGTAATGGCATTGCTGTTGTTGCTCACCGATGGGTGAGAGAAATAGAAGTCGTTCTGAATATCAATGAGGGCTGAGAAGACCAGAAGGTGAAATTTGCTACCCACTCGTTTCTGGACTCGGCTCTGTATTGGTGGGACAATATAGTCCAAGACGATGGTAGTCGGGCAATTCGGAGATTGAGGTGGTCTGAGTTGAAAAACTTCGTGATTGAGGAGTTCTGTCCTCATAGGGAAATGGTTAAGGTGGAAAGGGAATTCCTACAGCTGGAGGCAGGAACAATGACACATCAACAATACACCACTAAATTTAATGAGATACCAGGTGCCCAACCTGTAGCTAAGGCACCATATCGTTTGTCTCCGACTGAGATGAAAGAGTTAATGGAGCAATTACAAGAGCTGCTGGACAAGGGGTTCATTGGACTGAGTATCTCACCCTGGGGTGCTCCGGTCTTATTTATGAAGAAGAAAGATGGTAGTATGAGGATGTGTATCTACTACCATGAGCTGAATAAGTTGACAGTGAAGAATTGGTACCCCTTACCGAGAATTGATGATTTGTTTGATCAGCTCCAAGGTGCCAGTTGGTTCTCAAGAATAGACCTTCGATCTAGTTACCATCAGTTGAAGGTAAAAGAACAGGATATTCAAAAAACAGCTTTTTGCACGCGCTAAATAGACATTACGAGTTTATCGTTATGTATTTTGGTTTGACCAATGCACCAGCTACTTTTATGGACTTGATGAATCGAGTGTGTCGACTGATTAGATAAATCAATGATTATGTTTATTGATGATATCCTGATTTATTTAAAAAGTGAGGAGGAGCATGCCGCTCACATTTGAGAGGTGTTGGAGACGCTGAGAAGGGAGAAGTTGTATGCTAAATTCTCCAAGTGCGCATTCTGGTTGTGCAAGGTTTAGTTCTTGGATCACGTGTTGAATCCCAAGGGGATTATGGTGGACCCGGCAAAAGTGGAGGCGGTGATGCAATGGAAATCTCCAAAGATGCCATCTGAGATTCGTAGTTTCTTGGGTCTGGTGGGCTATTACAAAAGGTTTATCTAATACTTCTCTAAGATCGCTTCTCCACTCACCAAGTGGACCCTTAAGGATGTAAAGTTTGTATGGGGTCAAGCTCAAGAGAAGGCGTTCTAGGAGTTACGGAGAGGTTGACTCAAGCTCTTGTCTTGTCACTACCCGATGGAAGCAACGATTTGGTGGTTTATTCAGATGCTTCCTACTCGGGGTCGGGATGTGTGTTGATGAAGAGTGGAAAGGTTATAGCCTATGCATCCCGATAGTTGAAAGTTCAGGTTGTTAATTACCCTACTCATGACTTGGTGCTAGCAGCTGTGGTCTTCGCATTAAAGATATGGAGGCACTACCTATACGGGACGAAGTGCACCATATTCACTAACCACAAGAGCTTGACATACTTCTTCGAGCAAAAGGACTTAAACATGAGGTAACGGAGATGGTTGGAGCTCATAAAGGATTATGATTACGAGATCCATTACCATCCTGGCAAAGCCAACGTGGTGGCGGATGCCCTCAATCGGAAAGAGAGACCCAAGCCGATTCGGGTGAAAGCTTACCGGTTGATCATGACCTTTGATGTGATAAAGCAAGTCAAGGAGTTTCAAGTTGAAGCATTGAAAGAAGATCATCTTAACTCTGAAAGAATGAGAGGTCTGGTTGCGGAAATGGGTTGAAAACACACTTGGCGTTAGAACCCGATTCAGGCAGATGTGGATTCCTCTTTTTGAGGATCTACGTGTGAAGATCATGGATGAAGCCCATAAGACTCGATACTCTATTTATCCCGGTGCTATGAAGATGTACCAAGATATGAAGAAAGACTATTGGTGGCCAGGTATGAAGCGTGATGTGGTGGAGTATGTGAGTAAATGCCTTACTTGTTTACAAGTGAAGGCCGAGCCCTAAAAGCCGTATAGGAAGATCCAACCTTTGGATATACCGGAGTGGAAGTGGGAGCACATCACAATGGACATTTTTATGAAGCTACCGCGTACCGCGCGAGGGTACCATGCCATATGGGTGATCGTTGATCGTTTGACGAAGAGTGCTCACTTCCTACCGATCCGCGAGACATATTCATCCAAGAGGTTGGCTGATCTTTTCATTAAGGTGATTGTAACTCATCATGTTCTACCAGTGTCAATTGTGTATGATCATGACACCCGGTTTACATCTAAATTTTGGAAGAAATTCCACGATGCTATGGGGATGAGGTTACATATTAGCATGACTTATCATCCTCAAATGGATGGTCAGTCGGAAAGGACCATTCAGACGCTAGAAGATATGCTTTGGGAATGCGTCATTGATTTTGGAGGAAGTTGGGATGACCATCTACCGTTAGCCGAGTTCTCATATAACAACAGTTATCATGCTAGCATTGGTATGTCTCCTTATGAGATGCTATACGGGAGGAGATATAGAACACCCGTGTGTTCGGGTGATATTGTTCATAAAGAGTTAGGGAGCATCAAAGTGGTCGAGGCTACGACTGAGAAGCTAGAAAGGATCGAAGCCTTTATGAAGGCTGCTAAAGATAGGCAAAAGTCATATGCTGATAAACGACGTAGACCGATTGAGTTCTAGGTGGGTGATAGAGTTATATTGAAAGTCTCACCTTGGAAAGGTATCATTCGGTTCAAAAAGCGGGGCAAGTTGAGCCCGAGATACATAGGGCCTTTCCGAATCATTGCTAGAGTAAGAGAGGTGGCCTATAGATTGGAGAAAGTGCTTAGCAGACGAGGATATGATTGTACCACTTGAGGATATCGAGGATGAATGGCTCCATTATCTGGAGCAACCAGTGGCGATCATTGATTGTAAAGGTAGGAGGTTAAGGAATAAAGTGGTTCCTCTTGTGCGTGTACAGTGGAAGCACATGAATGGATATGAGTCCACGTGGGAGACATAGGAGGAAATGAGACAACATTACCCATGGTTGTTTTAAGAATAACAGGTTTCGGAGACAAAAAGGGGGTGGACTTGTAACACCCGGTTATTTTAACCAAAGAAAGAAGAAAAAGAAAGAAAATATATAAAGCCCAAGTAGAGGGACTAAAGGTGTAAAAAGGTACAAAATTTATTAATTTTTGTACAAATGTAGCATGGCCGCCCATGCCATGCTACTTTTCACCTTTTGAAGATCAGGTTTTAGAGAGAGAAAGAAGCAGAGAGAAAGCTTTCGGGTTTTTGAAGAAGAAGAAGTGCAGAAGTGCGAATTCAAGGTAAGAATTTGTGTGTTTAAGATGTTCTTAACTGCTTTCATCCTCGGTTGTGTGCTTATGTATGTTGTGTGTCTTCGGTTGTGTGTGTTTGGTGGGTTTTAGGTGTTTGCACTCAATTTGCAAACGGGTTTGAAGAAGTCTTACCCAAAGAGCAGCAAAGGTGAGTTCTAGAACCCCCTTTTTACATGCTTTTAACTATTTTGGGGCTGGAAATGCATGTATGGACTTTTTATAAAGTAGGGTTTTGTACCCGTATGTGTTTATGTGTGTATGTTCTAGGTGGGGTTTGATTTTGGGCTATATTTATGTTCGATGATGTTATGAATATGTTTCTAATGCTTAGAATGCATGATTGAGGCTTAGAATAAGTTTGAGCATGATTAGGGACTGAGTTATGATGTTTGAGTGTCAAACAGGCAGCTCATGCGCCCAAATAGGGTTCATGCGCCAAGTATGGAAATCTGCCTAAGTGTCCTCATGCGCCCGAAACCTCATGCACCCAAATAGTGGTCATGCGCCTAGTTATGGAAAAATTTTATTAAGTGTTCATATGTCCAGATAGCTCATGCGCCTAGGCACTCATGCGCCTGCATAGTGCTCATGCGCCTAGGATTTGCCCAGAATAGACTAAGTGTTGCTCATGCGCCGCAATTGTGCTGATGCGCTTGAAAGTGGCCCATGCACCTAAGTGTCTCTCATGCGTCTAAAATGTCATGCGCTTGCATAGTGCTCATGCGCCTAAAGACTTAGAATATTTTCTGACTTGTCGGGGAAAAAGTGAAATGTAGGCTTTGACTTGGGATGTTCCCGAGGGCATAGTACCTTGACTTTTTGAAGTCAATAATGATGTGAAGAGCATAGTCTGATGATGTATGATATGATTTGATGATGTATGATTGATGCTTATGTATGATGGTATGTATGATGTATCTTATGTATGTATGATGATGCCCTGCATGGTGAGGTTGTGTGTTAATGTTTATGTTCCTATTATGTATGATTATTTTCCCATGGATTTATGTTGAATGATTAATGACTGAAATAAAAAGTATTATGTAACGTAAAGTGGAAGATAAAGAAAAGAAGAACATAATGATATAATGCATGCATTAATGAATGAAAGATGGTAAAGAAAGTCTTGCAAGCATTGTATAGAGAAACACGCTCAATGAAGAGTGTCAGTTCAATGGTGTGTGAGATAGCTACCCCAGAAGGATGCACACCGGAGTCCATCTTTACGACCGACCATTTGACAGAACCTTTGTCACTTACCCTAGGTGTTGTGCTCAGGCTACTGAGCACCATGATGGGGGGTCTATGATAGACCTCGGCCCAGTACCCGTTTTATACACGACAGTGGAGTATAGCACATGACAATGGTACACTTGAATTTACCCTAGGTATTGTGGTAAGGTTGATGAGCACCTTGACGGGGGGTCTATGATAGACCTCGGCCCAGTACCCGTTTTATGCATGACGGTGGGATAAAGTTCATGGTTTTAGATGGAATGTAAAGAAGTAAAGATGAACGTACAAATGAAAGTAAATAATGAAATTTAACGAATGAATGACGGAGATAATAATGTTAGTATCTATGTGTAAGTATGATGTGTGAGCACATACAAAAGTAAAGAACGGTCTTAAACGAAAGTAAATTATGTTTTATTTTAAAACTAGAACTCTCTGAAACGCTGATTTTTTATGCATTTTCCAGTTGGTAGGTAAAGTTGTTGCGGATGGCACGAGGCGGCTACTTGGCTATTTCGATGACATTCTTATATTTAATGTTTTTGCATTGTAATGCGAACTAATGAAATTTGTGTAACTAATGTTGTATTATTTGCAAAAGCATTTGTAATGAAAATGTTGTTTTTAATGTTTCCGCTGCAACGTTTATTTCAAGTTAAAGTAACTATATGTTTTATGAGCGATGATTGGCTAGCTGTAAGTGTCCCGGGAATGGGGCTTACAAGTACCATGATCAAAAGGATACAGTGTCATATTTCAACAATAAAATGGCGTCAATGGTCAAGGAGCTCTTAGTATTGAAGTCCTGATTACAAGTGTTTAGGCCTAAGGGGGGAGCATTTTTAGATCTAGGAACAATAGGTCTAGATCATTTTGTATAGGCTTAAAACTTTAATCAATACTTGTAATGAATATTTGTAATTCAATATTTTGATGTATGCATTATGTATATAGGTAACCCATATGTGTGTTGATTTATGTGTATGATTGCATGTACAAACAATATACTTGGTCAATTTCTAAATTGACCAAGTGTAAGAAACATCTATGGATGAACATTTTTCTTCATCCGTAGATATCCTTCTTATAAGACTTTCATCTGAAGATATTCTACGGATGAACGTCGATATAGATGAGGCTACAAGACCAAAGACTCATTGATGAACATTTCACATAGAGGAGAAATTCAAGAGAGGACTACTACGGAAAGCAAACTCCTACAGAAGACAAAGTAGTTGTGGAAGACCAAACACTTGTATTAAATCAAACAAGTGTTTCAAGTCAACAAGTCAATCACAGACTCCAAGAGATTCGTTGTTTCCTAACATAAACACGCGTGTCTATAAGTATGAGTCCTACGTTTCACATCAAGGAACAACCAATAGACTGCAACATTTAAATCATCACATCGTTTCACACGATCAAACAAACACAAAACCCTAGCACCCGTCACGTCATCACATCAAACATTACAAACACATTCATAGCATAGAACATTGTCAGCAATTACTATTGGATTCTTTGTATTCATTAAACAGTTTTAATGAATTACTTTTGATTTAAAACATTTTCTCGTGCATATTAATTGAAATCTTTTAAGTTTTCGTGTCTATATTTATTATGTTCGTTATTTAATATTTAATCAATTAAACAACAGTTAATAATAATTCTGCAATCATTATATCAAAACCAATCTAATACTGATAATTTTTTACTGCGATCCTTAGATTCACAAGATCTCTCAAGAAAGTTCATGAGTGCACTTCCAAATGAGTAGACTTTCTACTGTGTCTTTATCAAGAGGACACAGAACTTAAACTCTCTCACCATGACTGTAAATATGGCATCCTTGATGGATACTGTAACACCCGGTAATTTTTGTTGCTATTAAAGGAAGAATAAAGTGAAGGAAAAGAGAGAAAAGAAATAAAGCCCAAGTAAAGGGACTAAAGATGTTAAAAGGACAAAGTCGTCAAAAGTTGGTGATAAAGGTGGTATGGCCGCCCATATGTCACACACATCACATATCATTTGGATTTTAAAGAGAGAAAGAGAAGAGGAGCAGAAAGCTTTCGGGTTTTGAAGACCAGGAAGAAAAAGATCAAATTCAAGGTAAGAATTCATGTGTTTAATATGTTCTTAACTGGCTTTATCCTCGATTGTATGCTTATGTATGTTGTATATGTTTGGGTGTGTGCTTTGGTGGGTTTCTAGGCGGTTGAACTCTGTTGCAATCAGGTTTTTGAAGAAGTCATAACCAAAGGCTGCAGAGGTGAGTTCTATAACCCCCTTTTTACTTGTTTTGAACTACTTTGGGGCTGGAAATGCATGTATGAACATTTTTATTAAGTTGGGTTTTATACCAATATGTGTGTATGTTGTGAGTGGGGTTTGATTTTGGGCTATGTATGTGCTTGATGATGTTATTGTTGTGTTTCTAAGGCTTAGGATGTATGATTAAGCTTAGAACATGATAGGTGATGTTTGGGGACTGATTTATGATGATAAGTGTGAAATAGGCTGCTCATGCACCTAAACAGTAGCTCATGCACCCTACAGAAATAATTGCCTAAGTGTCCCATGCGCCCAAGACCTCATGCGCCCAAATAGTACCCATGCTCCTAGATGTTAGACTGAAATTGACGAAGTGTTCATACGCCTAGATAGCTCATGCGCCTAGGCACTCATGCGTCCTACATAGTGCTCATGCGCCTAGAATTGCCCAGAATAGACTGCGTTGCTCATGTGACCCAATAGTGTCAATGCGCCTGAAAGTTGCCAATGCGCCTAAGTGTTCCTCATATGCCTGGAAGGCCATGCGCCTACATAGTGCTCATGCGCCTAAAGACTTAGATTATTTTCTGACTTTTCGGGGAAAAAGTGAAATGTAGGATTTGACTTGGGAGGTTCCCGGGGGGCTATGTAAGTTGACTTTTTGAAGTCATTGATGATATGATAGGCATCGTATGATGATGTATGATGTATGCTTATGCATGTTGGTATGTTGCATGTATGTTATTCATGTGTGATGGTACCTTGTATGGCTATGTATTGTATGATTATGTTTATGTTCATGTTATGTATGTTTATCTTTCTCGTGACTTTATGTGTTATAGTTTTGAAAGAAATGATAAAGTATTATGTAACGTAAAATGAAAGATAATGAAAAGAGGAACACAATGATAGAGTGCATGTATTAATGAAAGAGAACGTACAGAAAGGCTTGCAAGCAAAATGTGTGGAGGTGCACGACTCTAACATGTCGTAAGCTCAACTGTGTGTGGTTTAGCTAACCCTTAAGGATACACACAGGGCTCTAGTCTTTGTGACTGACCAGTGATATCGTACATGGGTTTATAGTGGATACTCACCTCAGTGCTGGTGCCAGGCTATGTGCGGTATGGAAGTCATTTATGATCTTTGGTCCAATACCCAAGTTATGCATAATGTTAGAGGTGTAGTATACAGTTGGGTTTATAGTCATTACTCACCTTGGTGTTGGTGCCAGGCTATATGTGGTATGGAAGTCATTTATGATCTTCAGCCTAGTACCCGAGTTATTGATAATGTTAGAGGTGTAGAATACAGTTGGGATCTTGTCGTTTACCCCGGTCTTGGCGCCATGCTATGTGCGTTATGGAAGTCAGTTATGATCTTCGGCCCAGTACCCCATTTGTTTGGGGCATAGCTCATGACACTAATCCATACAGTGATAAAGAAAGAAAGAGTTACAGAAATAAAGTGATGAACAGTAAAGGAAGAAACTAATGATATTATCTATGTGTACGTACGATGTGTGACCATGTATAATAGTATAGTATGATTTGAAAGAAAGTAAAGTATGTTTTTATCTTAAAATTAGAACTCACTCAACAACGCTGAGTTTTATGTGTTTCAAGTTGGCAAGTAAAGGTTGTTGAGGATGGCACGGGGTGGCTACTCAACTCATTTTGGATGGCATCCATTTTTATAATGCTTTTGTGATGTAATGCAACAAGTATTTTGTAATTCGATAACGATGTATTATTTTGCAAAAGCTTTAATGAAATGATTGTTTTAATGTTTCCGCTGCAATGTTTCTTTAAGTTAGTGAGAATACATACTTTTATGTGCGATGATTGACCAGTTGTAAGCATCCCTGGAACGGGGCCTTACAAGTTGCTATCAGAGCCAATGTTTAAGTGAAATGGGTAAATTTTCAAAAGAAACCTAAAATTAAACTGAAAATGGGACGGAAACGGAAGGGATGCCAGTCCGAGTAGCTACATGCCATCACGTATTTTCTTTAATGTTAACCGGTATTACGTGCGCATGTTATGTGGTTTATGTGTTGTTTGTAGATTTAAATACTGATGTAGTCGGGATAGGTAATGCTTGGGGTATGAAGACTAAAGTAAGTGGCTAATCACAACTGGCCACTGTAATTAGGGACTTACTATACTTGACATAAACTAAGTTGTTCCCTTGAATGACCGTGTTGGTGTTTCAATCTTATAGTGTGTTAGAGGATGGCCAGTGGTAGATCTTCGTAGGTGCTACCAGGAGAAGGTTATGGTGGACGTGTTGCAGGACCGTGTGTCACGAAAAGCATGGCTAGCGCTGCTGAAATGGCACTTGAAGGGCCCGAGGTCCTTCACCAGGAAGGCGAAGATGATAGTGCTAGAATGAGGACCACATTGAAAGAGGCTGTTATTGAGGGAGTTCAACAAGTCATGCAGACAATTCTGCCAACTATGGTGACTGAGGTAATTAGGGTGGTGAAGTACACGACCGCGACTAAAGTGAACAAGAAGGGTGGCGGCGACAAGAATTGGAACAGAAAGCGAGTTGACCGTGGTGGTTTCACTCCAAACATCAAGGGGGCCAATATGGATGACCGATGTGTGGCCCTATCTGGTGCAGAGACGCTGAGGTGTGGTAAGTGTGGTAAGGGGCATATTGGAGAGTGTAGGTGGGGATCAAACCTCTTCTTCAAATGTGGGAGGCCCGGTCATCTAGCAAGAGATTTTAGGGTTATAAAGTGTTATAACTGCGGTGGAAGGGTCACATAAGCAATGACTACAAAAATCCAAGGGCAGAGAGTTCCGAAGCAAGGAAAATCTAATGCCCGATTATTTTTAAAGAAAAAGAGAGAAGAATAATGTAATGGAAAAAGAAGGAAAAGAAATAAAACCTAAGTCTAAGGGTTAAAAGTGACAAAAAGGACAAAACCTTTAAGAAGTTGGTGAATAAAGGTGATGGCCCCCAACTCTTGCACATCACCTTTCTGCTACGGATTTTAGAGAGAGAAAGTACAGAGTTTTCGGGTTTTGAAGAAGAAAAAGAAGAAAGATTCGAATTCAAGTGGGTTTCTAGGTGGTTGAGCTCAATTGCAAACGAGTTTGGAGGAAGCCATACTCAAGAGCTGCAAAGGTGAGTTCAAGAATCCTCTTTTACATGTTTTAATTGATTTGGGGTGGGAAATGCATGAACTAATATTTTTATAAAACTGGGTTTTACCTGTATGTTGAATGTAGATATATTACGGGTATGGTGTGATTATGGGCTATGTTCATGCTTGTTGATGTTATGATTGTGTTTCTCAGGCTTAGTGTTAGATCAAAAGAACCAATGAGCCAGATCAGAAAAACCTTTAAGTCCCACAGACATCAAAACAACTGAAGTGGTCTACAACTGCTGAAGACAAAGTCTGAAGACAAAGTCTGAAGATAAAGTCTGAAGACAAAGTCTGAAGACAACAGCTGAAGGCAAAGTCTGAAGAAAAAGTCTGAAGACAAAGTCTGAAGATAACAGCTGAAGACAAAGTCTGAAGATAACAGCTGAAGACAAAGTCTGAAGATAACAGCTGAAGACAAAGTCTGAAGATAACAGCTGAAGACAAAGTCTGAAGGCAAAGTCTGAAGACAAAGTCTGAAGATAAAGTCTGAAGACAAAGTCTGAAGACAACAGCTGAAGACAAAGTCTGAAGATAAAGTCTGAATACAAAGTCTGAAGACAAAGTTCTCAGAAGTTGTCACAACAGTTGAAGTAGTTCTCTTCAGTAGTTGTGATGGTTTACTTTTCAGTAGTTGTAATCAGTATTTTTATATTATGTAAAACATCTGAAGTTCTTACACTTCAGATGTTATAACTTCAGTAGTTTTAATGTTAGCTTATACTTGGCTTTTAGTGAAGGTGTCCTCAGTTGTTGTGGACACTTCAGTAGTTTGGTTTACTTTCAGTTGTTTGTATAAATCAGTTAGCTGTCACTATCAAGTGACGTCAGCTGATGTCACATTCCTTTATAAAAGGAATGTTGACCTAATTTCCTTGTTGTGGAGCATGTGCGTGAATGAAAACATTCTTTTTGCATAAAACTTTCTCTCTCTATAACCGTTACTGTTTGATTGAATATTTATATTGTTCTTGCTAAAATTTCGTCTAATTCGTGTGTTATTCCGTTGCAAATCTTAATCTAATTGATCAAACTAGATCCCGATCCCTTTCAAATGGTATCAGAGCTGGTTAATCATTGATCGATTTAACAATTGATCATTGAAACTGCTCTTTTGATATCTAAGTTTGATGGAATTAGCAAATTTGCAAGAATTGGTTATAGAGTTTGATTTTCTGTTGCTTCTAGTGTATTAATTTGAGATTCGTCTTGTTTTGAACTGTGTTGTTGAGTTTTGAGCTAGATCTGTTAAAATCTCATTGAACCTGTTTGAATTGGTGAAAATGGCTACATCAATCAATGATCCTCACAATACTGGCTCCTCAACAAAGCCTCCAATGCTTGTTAGGAGTGAGTATAAATCTCGCAATGCCGAATGCTCCATCACTGTCTGTCAACAGTTCAGGTTGTTGGAAATCTGTGGTTCATGGACCATATAAGCCTATGGTGAGTAATCCGGAAACCAATGAGATGGTTTCGAAGAAGAAAGAGCAATACTCAGATGAAGATCTGAAACTATTTGAATTTGATGCCAAAGCCTATGGAATTCTGGCCATGGCACTGCCTAATGAAATCTATTCTGGACTTATGCATCATGAAACTGCTCATGACCTCTGGGTTGCTCTGAAAGAACAATTTGGAGGAACTGATGAGGTCTTGGCAAACAATAGAGAGATCCTTGCTCAAAAATATAAGACATTCTCTCATAGAAAGGGTGAGTCACTGACTCAACAGTTTGAGCATTTCTCCTGTTTGATATCTAAGCTGAAAATGGTTAATCATGAATATACAAATAGTTAGATGAACAACAGATTCCTCATATCCCTGCTTGAGAGATGGGACACATATACTATTGTCCTACGCTCCAGTGCAAATCTGGACAATCTATCTCTCACCCAACTTCATGGGAAACTGTTAACATTTGAAAGAGAGATAGAATAGAAAAGGAAATGACTTCATCTGGGAAGCACATGATGATTTTATACGGGGGAATACTGCTCTGGTTGGTCATGAGTCAGAATATGCTGCATCAGAAAGTTCTTATGATGAGCATATAGATTTCTCTTCAAATAGTGGAGATCTTGCTTTTGTTGGTATTGATAGTAATTCAGGGTTTAATAGTGATAATTTGTGCTTTTTGATGGATGAAATGAAATGAATTGTTGTGATGATTTGGAAGAGATGGATATTTTAAGCCAAATGGCATTAGTCAATATCAGATCTCAAAAATTTGACAAAAGGATAGGTAGAAAATTTCCTGGTCCCTCTAGAAAAACCAAAGTTGGTTTTGACAAGAGCAAGTTGAGGTGTCACAAGTACCATAGACTTGGACATTTTGCAAGAGAGTGTAGATCATCTGGATCTAACTCTTCTGCACCCTTTGTGACCTTTCCAGGCAATAGTTCACAAAACAAAGGGCAGCATTCTACCAGTTCTGGTCATCATTCACGAATTCAATCATCTCCTGCATATTTTGTTCCTCAAGGTCAAATGCTATATCCTTATCCCTGTTTTTACATGCCTCAGTCCAATCAGGTTCCAGTACCCATAGCTCAACAACCACATGCCCTACCTGAGCCTTAACCATCTCAATCAAATCAACAATCTCAATCTCAATCACATCAAAGCTTTTTCACTCCTGGAGTTATTGACTGGAGTAGCTTACCAGATGATCTTTCTAGTTATTCTGAACAAGTGTTTTCTGGTGCTGGTCAACACGGTGGTGAAAATCCTTTTGGAAATCTTACTCTTATGGCCCTGGAGTCTACTGATGTTCATGCTCAAATGCTTCATCATCACAGGTACCACAAGTATCTTCTGAGGCTAAGGCCAAGTTGTGTTTTGAGTCATGCATAGCTGCTTTTGCCTCAATTAGAGAAGCAAATGTAGCTTTAGTTAATCAAAATCTTGACCTAGAGAAAGTTATTTCCAAAAGAAAAGTTGAGTTTGAGTCTGTTTTAAAGGAAAAAGATGATGATATTTACAAATTAAAATGCCAAATCACTGATGAAAAGGCAAAGGTAGAGGTCATTTTAGAAAATCATAAGAATCTCAAAGAAACACTTGCAGCTACTCAGGTAGAGTATGAACACTGGGTAACATCTTGCAAGGGGTTTGAAATGCTTCTTAGTAAGCAAACAGCTTCAAATGTGAAGTTTAGGATTGGGTATAATCACACTGTACCTCCTACAGATTTTACTCCCAAGACAAAAGTAAAATCTGAAGGTGAAATCAATTCCCAAACCACATCATCATGTGTCTCATCCTCAAGTGATAATGTAAAATCAGAGGATGAAGTCAGTAATAGTACCTCAGCTAATCAATCTGCTGATGGTCTTACTACTTATAAAGACATGATCAAAGAAAAGCTGAGCACTTCAGGTGTTGTCTCACAAAGTATTCAAAGTACTGAAGAGCAAGTAACAACACCTGAAGAACATTTCAAACCAAATGAAAACAAACATGGTTTGACAACTGCTGAAGAGTTTATCAGGAAATCCAAATGTACTGATAGAAAACTTCTGAAGAACAAGTCTTCAGTTGTTACAAACCTTCAGTACTTCACATAAGTGCTGAGAGAGAAGAAAGTACTGAAGAACACACCTTCAGTAGTTTCATTCTTTAATAGTTGAACAACAGAAAATGAAGAAAAAGCCATGTGAAATATGTGGTCTATTCAATCATCTCACTGATGATTGTTGGTACAGAAGGGTTCCAACTTTATCAAACATAAAATCATTAAAAATAAAATTAATAAAATGAAAGATGAATTTGTAACCAAGTTTTTGCCATAAACATCTCAAACTGATAACCCATAGTTTCCACAAAAATTTTGAAAGAAGGAAGGGGTTTATCATAAAACAGCTGAAATCATTCCTCAAGGAGTATCAAAACACTAGACTAAGTCTGTGTCTTTCAAAAAGGAGGACATGGTGAGTCATAGGAACAAATCAAAAACAAGTACTGATGTGTCTGCTGAATTGAAGGCTTTAACAACCAATCAGACACAACTTGTTATGATGGTTCAACATCTGTTGGGGAGAGTTAATCAAATAGATGTACCTGTGATTAAACCACTGAAAAGGAAAACTAGCCAAAATCAAAGGAATCCTTTTCAGCACCATCTCCACCTTCAAAGGCTATTAATCATGACAAATTTGTTAGTATAAAATCTGTTAATGAGAACAGATCCAAAACCAAAATGGTTTGGGTCTTAAAAGCTAACTAGTTTGTTGTGACAAATGCAGGGTTCTTCAGCATGCCATAGAAGCATCTTATATGTGGACAGTGGAGGATCTATGCATATGACAGGGAGCAGTTCTCTTCTTCATGACTACTCTCAAGGAAAGAAGGGATTTGTATCTTTTGGTAATGATGCTAAGGGTTACATCATCGCAAAGGTTTTGTGTCAAATGGTGAGATAAGATTTGATGATGTTAACCATGTGGAGAATCTCAACTACAACTTGTTGAGTGTCAGTCAAATGTGTGATAAAGGGCATGTTGCACTTTTCACCAGCCAGAACTGTCGGATTCTATCTTCCAATGTTCTAAGAATGATTGACAAGATATTGGATGAATATACTCTCTTGAAGGCCAACAGGATTGGAAGAGTATATGCCTTAGACTTATCAAAGAAAATTGATCTAAAAGGCACTCCATGTCTGTTCTCCAAGGCATCTCCTCAGGAATTTGAACTATGGCATAGAAGGCTTGGTCATGTGAATCTTAAAAACATGAACCAGCTGATCCATCATGGTTTAGTGAGAGGTCTACCATTAAAGGAGTTCAAATGTGATGACAACTGCTCTGCTTGTTTAAAAAGAAAGCAACACAAAGTATCATTCCCTCCAATAGAAGAACCAAAGTCCACTGCCTGCTTGCAATTACTGCATATGGATCTTTTTGGTCCAGTAAGAGTGATGAGCATGGCAAAGAAAAAACACTGTCTGGTAATTGTGGATGATTATTCCAGATTTGCATGGACTTTCTTCTTACATTCAAAAGATGAGGCTGGTCAAATCATCATCTACTTTGTGTTGCATGTGGAAAAAAGCAGTACTCCCTTTCTGTCAAGTGTGTGAGGAGTGATAATGGCACAGAATTTAGAAACCACACACTTGATGAATTCTATTCTCTAAGGGAATCAAGAGGCAGTATAGCATTCCAAGAACTCCTGAACAAAATGGAGTGGTGGAGGGAAAGAACAGGACCCTTATTGAAGCCGCAAGGTCAATGTTGGCTGATTCTGGTTTGCCACTAACCTTTTGGGCTGAAGCTGTCAACACAGCTTGCTATGTGCAAAATAGAGTGTTAGTAAATCAGAGTTGATGAAGACTCCTTATGAAGTGTTACATCATTTGGCTCCTCTGATTTCCTTCTTTAGAGCATTTGGGTGTCCTTGTTATATTCTTAACACAAAGGATCCACTTCAGAAGTTTGAATCAAAGGTGGATGCAGGGTACTTTGTTTGGTATTCATCTACTTGCAAGGCATACAGAGTTTTTAATTGCAGAACAAAGATAGTTGAAGAAACCTTGCATGTAAAGTTAATGAATCTCCAAAGGAGAAAATCCACAAAACCCTGTGGAGTTATTTGATTTGGACATACTGCAGTATGTTCCTTATCAGTCTCCAGCTATTGCAGATTTGTGTGAATCCATCATCTCCTGCAACTTGTTATTCATCTATTGGTATAAATGCAAGTTTTAGTGATCAACTGCCTGAGTCTACTAAACTTGATGTTCCTGTAGCTTCAGCAGTTCCATCCACAACAAATGCTGATGAGATCTCTAAATCCTCTACTTCATTTGAATTGCCATCTCATTCTAGGTTTCAAGAGTCTGGATCACATCTGTTGCTACTGAATCACCTATAAACACTTGCACAGATCTTATTGAGTATCAAGAACTGAAGAATCACCCCATGTCTCAGATCATTGGTGACATCAATGCTGGTGTTTAACTAGAAGTCAATGTCCAATTCTGCTTTTATGCTCTCTTCATAGTCAGCAAGAGCCAAAGAACTATCATATTGCATTAAGAGACAATGGATGGGTTGAAGCTATGCAACTTGAGCTTCTTCAGTTTCAAAAGCAGCAAGTGTGGGAACTGGTTCCTCTACCCCAAGGTAAGTGTGCAATAGGCACTAAATGGGTGTTTAGGAATAAAACTGTTGAAAAAGGTCAAATTGTCAAGAACAAGGCTAGACTGGTTGTAGAGGGGTTTTCACAAGAAGAAGGTATTGATTATGATGAAACCTTTGCCCCTGTAGCCGGACTGGAGGCAATCAGATTGTTCTTAGCTTATGCTGCTTTCCATAATCTTAAAGTTTTTCAAATGGATGTCAAAAGTGCATCTTATATGGTAAAATAAAAGAAGAAGTTTATGTGTGTCAACCACCAGGTTTTGATGATCATAAACATCCAGATTCGGTGTATAAGCTTGATAAGGTTCTTTATGGGCTAAAACAAGCTCTAGAGCCTGGTATGAAACACTGTCTAACTTTCTTCTTCAAAATAATTTCACTAGAGGCTCTATAGATAAAACTTTGTTCATTAAGAAAGTAGGCATGCATAAGCTCCTTGTTCAAATTTATGTAGAAGATATTATTTTTGCATCCTCTGATCCACAGTTGTGTGATGTCTTTACTGAGTTGATGAACAAAAGTTTGAAATGAGTGCCATGGGAGAATTACAGTTCTTTCTGGGGTTGCAAATCAAACAAATGGCTCATGGAACTTTCATTCATCAGTCAAAATATACAAAGGATATTGAAAAAGTTTGATTTACAAAACTGTAAGCCCTGTTCTACTCCCATGTGCAGCACCACACAACTGGATGCTGATCAGAAAGGTAAAGCAGTTGATGAAACTCTTTACAGATGTATGATTGGTTCCTTGATGTACAACATTATGTTTGCAACTTGTGTCTGTGCTAGATTTCAGGCTGCACCTAAAGTATCCCATATGATTGCAGTCAACTGGATCTTTAGATATTTGCAAGGAACTCAATCTCTAGGACTTTGGTATTCCACTGGGCACTCTTGCAAATTAGTTGCTTTCTCTGATAGTGACTATGCAAGGTGTAAATTAACCAGAAAATCAACCTCTGGTGGATGCCAATTTCTAGGCAATTGTTTAGTTTCTTGGCAGTGTAAGAAACAAACTTCAGTTGCTACATCCACTGCTGATGCATAGTACATTGTTGCTGCAAGTTGTACATCTCAGGTACTCTGGCTTCAGAATCAATTACTGGATTATGACATTACAAAGACTAAGACTCCTTTACTGATGGATAGTCCTTCATCTCTTTGTATTGTTAAGAATCCTGTTCAGCATTCTAAGACCAAACATATTGAGATCAGACATCATTTTATCAGGGATTGTTATGAAAAAGGTCTGATTGATCCAAAGTTTGTTCCTAGTACTGATGAGCTTGCAGATATATTTACTAAGTCTTTGGACAGTGCAACTTTCCAAAATCTAGTGCTAAGGCTTGGTATGCTGCAGCTTGAATGA
Organism: Flaveria trinervia; assembly: GCA_025506515.1. Taxonomy (NCBI): domain Eukaryota; kingdom Viridiplantae; phylum Streptophyta; class Magnoliopsida; order Asterales; family Asteraceae; genus Flaveria; species Flaveria trinervia. The sequence continues at coordinate 74,960,124 of CM046442.1, read as the reverse complement.
TTTGACAACTACTGATGATCTCAGTTCACAAGTACTAATGAGCATTAGTATACAGCTGTCAAAAATAAGTACTGATAAGTTATTTTATCTTCAGCAGTTTTCATAACTACTGAAGACTAAATTACTTAAAACTACTGAAATACTTTATTTGTTGCAAACTACTGATCTGGTTACAACCACTGTGTCTGTTCTAACAGATAAGTACTGATGACCAATGAAACATTTGAAAATCAGATAATCTGCTGAGTAAGTGTTAAGGTCAAATGAAACAACTGAGATCTGTGAATTCACGACAACAACTGCTGAGCAATTTACTCTTCAATTGTTTCAAACAACAGTTGTTTCATTTCAAAACAACTGAAGCGAAAACCAAGTCTTCAGTAGTTTAGGAAACTACTGATGACAAATACCAAGTCTTCAGTTGTTTACAACATCTGAAAGTTAAAACCATGTCTTCAGTCGTTTTCTAACAACTGATTGCTAACACCAAAACTTTCGGTTGTTTTCTTTCAGCCGTTTCATAACCTATAAATACCTAGCCCTAACTTCAAACTTTTCATAAATCATTTTCCGAACATTCATCTTCCATTAATGGCGACCATGCAAATCAAACCACGACACAACTGTGTTGCCTACTTCACAAAATCGGCCTTTTGGACTAAGTTTGATGCTGCCATTGATCTGACGGTTGATTCCCTATACCAAACAGCTTTTCTTCTGAATCCAACCATCTATCCCGATACCCTTCGCCAATTCTGGACAAATGTCACTGTCCATTCTGGTGAGAATGATGTCATGATCACTCTCCAGTCATTTGTAAACCAGAAGAAGGTGGTAGTCACTCTTGCTATCATTCGCCAAACGCTAGATCTGAATGATACCACCTTTGTCACCAAATACCCGAAGGGCACCATTGATCTATCATTCATCAACCATGGATATGCGGGCGACCTAAGTGCTACAACCATTCTGAAAAAGCACTTCCATGATGCTGAATGCCTAATCTTCCACATGATCAATGTCTGCCTTGCCCCCAAATCTTCTTCATGGGATCAAATGTCATCCAGGTGGCAGCAGGTATTGTATTCTATCCTTGAACGCCAAAGCTTAAATTTTTCTAAAATTATATTTTTAGAATTAAAAGATCTGGCAATGAAACCTATGGCCAATAGATGGCTATTATATCAAAGGTTTCTCATGGCAATAATCATGAATCAGTTAAAATCTGATGGCCCTGTTGGCCTTGGAGTCCCTGCTGTGGTAGTTTTGCCAGAGGTATACTCCAGGCACAACTCTGACCCACACCTCAAAGAGGCTGCCAAACTGCTAAAACCCAAGTAGAAGGAACCCACAACCTCATCCTCCAGACTCAAAGTCCCCTCCAAACCATATTCCAAACAAACCAAAAAGGCTACTCAGGGAGTTGATTCCCCTGATGATGCCCCTTCAACACAAATGCAGAATGAAACTATGGGTAGTAATCCCCCTGTAGTTTCCAAGACTCTACTAGCTGAAACCGCTCAGGTATCCTCTCAACAGGATCCTGATGCAACCAAAAATGGGGAAACCACATTACTGGAATCTCTCTCACTTGAGAAGATTGCCATTGAAGACCACCATTCACCCCATGTGCAATCCTCTTCACACTTACTCCCACTGAAGCCACCCCTACAAGCCCAACTGTGGTTATTGCACAAGTGCTGACTCAACTACATTCCTCTACCCCTCCCCAGAAACCTATTACCACTGGGAAAACCTCAACAGTGTGAGGGAGAGGATATAATGTGGCTGACACCCACAACACAAGGATTACAGATTTCAATCTCCCTGTGTAGAGGAGGAGATTCGAACATCTGGTGAGGCTGCCTCTTCTCCTGTTTCAGCACATGACCAGGATGAAGATGGTATCATTTCTAAGTACTCACCAGAGGAAAATGCCAATGAAAGACATAATCCTGAGGTAGGAAGTCCCCAGTTCCAAGAAATAGGGGCACATGTGAATACTGATCTACACTCAGCACATGTTCATCCTGATTTCATCAGGAGGTCAGATGATTCAGCAAAGACTGATGAGACCTGGGCTTTTTCTTTGATGTTCTAGCCCACAACACCATTCTTGAGACTGAGGTATGCAGACTACAAGAACTGCTTGCCAAAATGTCATAAGAATCAAGTCCATGTGCCCACATTCACCCACAGATGGTAGGTTCTCCTGAAACTCTCCCAACATTGAGCCACTCCCAACAACTTTGCCACCAGCCTCTGATTCAGGCACCATTTCTCAGGCACAGAACCCCTTTGAACAAATGGTTGTTGCCTTTCAATCATCCTTACCTCTCATCATTTCCATAATCACAAACATGTGCATCAAGCCATTGATGAGAGGCTTTCCTCAAATTTTCAATCCTTAGTTGATGTTGGTTTTCTAAAAGACTTTCTAACATTCACTCCCCTGAACCCAATGCAACCAAAAAGGGGGAGTCTAAGTCAGTGAAAGTAGACAAAAGAAAGAGAGTTGAAGAGGAAGAAGAAAAAGAGAAGAAAGAAAACGAAATGATCACCTACAAGAGAAAGAAAAGCTCTGAACAGACTGAAGGTGAGAAAAAGTTAGAAGAACTGATCAAAGAAGCTGATGAGCAACATAGCAGATATATGGATAAGATTATTGATCAACTCTTCAGACAAGGTTTTGACACAACAAACTTGACTATGAAATCAGAAGGCTAGAGATTCAAGAGATTGACAATAGATGGGCAAGTTAGAGTGAGAAAGAAAGGGAAAGGCGGAAGCTATGACAAGATTCATATCAAAACATCTGGGAAGATCAATCATTGGAGTGAAGTCATGGTCTAGAGACAGTATTTTGGAGATAACCACCAGAATCTGTTCTTCTGAAGTATTCAACAAAGGATTGATCATAGAAGCTCTTGATGAAGCTGGTGCTGGGAAAAGGTCTAATATGGCAAAGTTATCCGAAGCTTCACTCACAACCAAGATGCTAGAGCAGCCTGTACAATCTCTCAAACCAAAACAACCAACTTCACAACCCTCAAAACCAACTCCTTTACCCAAGAAACCTACTCAACCCACTACCAATGATGCACCCAAGAGGAAGAGAAGGGTATTGAGGATGGAAGAAGAAGAAGATGATGATGAGGATGATAGTCTGCCAGTCTCTGCTATTCTTAAAATAAAGATGCCTGAGCCCAGGAGTCAACCAACAACAATCACACCTGACTTCCAAAGGCAAATGGTAAAAGTCAAACTTGAAGAAGAAGAACAACACAAACAACATGATGAGCAGATGTTAAGGATGATTGATAAAGAGTTTCCTAAGTCTTCATCCATACAAGCTATGAAGAAACATGCTCAGAGGTTGCATGCTCTCAGATTTACATTTCAATATCAGAAAGAGAGAGTGAGAATTTGGCCTGACCCCAGAGTATGTGATAGAATTCATAAAAAGAAGATTCCAAGTAGATACAATAGCCAAGTAAAGAAGATTGTAGATGCTGTGATAATGCTGGCCATTGTAGTGTCTCCCTGGGAAATCCTTGATGACTTCAAGAGAGCTTACAAGTCTAAGATGACTCCACAAACTTTACTAGAAAACAAAATGTTAAAGAAGGGGTTGATCTACAAGAAGCTTGAAGAAACAAGAAGAAATGAGCTCCAGTTGTTGCTTGAAGGTACTCATCCTGATGAGTTTGCATACAGAGAAATAACTACTGTGGAGCTGAAGAATGGAAAGCATGTTAAGTACTTATCAGAGTACTATGGGCCTGAGTTCTTCTTTGAAAGTGAAGCTGAAGAACTCACAATGGAAGAACAAGTTGTTTTCCTTGAGGCCTATGTTAGAGAGTCTTATAGACTTATCATTGGGAAGTAGGTCTCATGGATGGTGTAACAGCTCTATGCCCAATTCCCCAAGACAAAGTTCCCATTCATCCTTTGCCAATCAAACCTTCTGAAACCTCTTCCCTGGCCTGAGCTTAATTTGAAGATTTCTAAGCTGATCCAGATAATGTTTCTGCCAATAAGTGGGACTTCAATAATCTTAAAGGTTTTGGCTGCATTGGTTCAGGAGGAGTTTGTTGGACCAAAAGAACCAATGAGCCAGATCAGAAAAACCTTTAAGTCCAACAGACATCAAAACAACTGAAGTGGTCTACAACTGCTGAAGACAAAGTCTAAAGACAAAGTCTGAAGATAAAGTCTGAAGACAAAGTCTGAAGACAACAGCTAAAGGCAATGTCTGAAGATAAAGTCTGAAGACAAACTCTAAAGACAACAGCTGAAGACAAAGTCTGAAGGCAAAGTCTGAAGACAAAGTCTGAAGATAAGTCTGAAGACAAAGTCTAAAGACAACAGCTGAAGACAAAGTCTGAAGACAAAGTCTGAAGACAAAGTCTGAAGACAAACTCTGAAGATAAAGTCTGAACACAAAGTCTGAAGACAAAGTTCTCAAAAGTTGTCACAACAATTGAAGTAGTTTTCTTCAGTAGTTGTGACCGTTTACTTTCTAGTAGTTTGTAATCAGTAGTTTTATATTATGTAAAACATCTAAAGTTCTTACACTTCTGATGTTATAACTTTAGTAGTTATAATGTTAGCTTATACATGGCTTTTAGTGAAGGTGTGCTCAGTTGTTATGGACATCTTCAGTAGTTTAGTTTACTTTCAATTGTTTGTATAAATCAGTTAGCTGTCACTATCAAGTGACGTCAGCTGATGTCATATTCCTTTATAAAAGGAATGTTGACCTAATTTCCTTGTAGTGGAGCATTTGCGTGAATGAAAACATTTTTTTTGCAGAAAACTTTCTCTCTCTATAACCGTTACTGTTTGATTGAATATTTATATTATTCTTGCTAAATTTTCATCTAATTCGTGTACTATTCCGCTGCAAATCTTAATCTAATTGATCAAACTAGATCCTGATCCCTTTCACTAGAATGTAAGATTAAGCTTACAACATGATAGATGGTGTTTCGGAACTGAGATATGAGGTTTAGGGCTCATATGTCTAAGTTTTAGAATCCACCCAAGTATTTAAAAGAAATGTGGATGAGTAATGGAGTCAATGCGGATGAATAGTTAATGCTGATGAGCATTAACAATTAAGTAAGTCAATGCAGATGAGTAATGGAAAGTCAATACGGATGAACAGTTAATGTAGATGAGCATTAACCATTAAGTAAGTCATTGCAGATGAGTAATGGAAAGTCAATACAGATGAACAGTTAATGCGGATGAGCATTAGCCATTAAGTAAGTCAATGCGAATGAGTAATGGAAAGTCAATCCGGATGAATAGTTAATGCGGATGAGCATTATCCATTAAGTAACACAATGCGGATGAGTAATGGAAAGTAAATGCGGATGAACTATGGATACATGTGTACCTAGTCTATGAGCTTAATGTAAAATGTCTTTCATGTTTTACATATATGTAATAGAATGGGTATGAATGAAATATAATGTGTTTGTGATGCTTATAATGTTTAATATTTCATTGATTATTGTGTGTTACGCATATTGAACTAACTATATAGGTTTGTGGTTGTTTACATAGTTCTTAGTGAATAGTGGTTGAGAAATGTGCTTAAACTTAATCGTGTGAAGTTCTCATGTGAATGGACCATGCTAATGGACCATATGTATGAATACCTTATACTAATGAACCAGTCGCACGACTGAACCAGGAGACTGGATCAGTCGCATGATTATAACATGAGATTGACTCAGTCGCCTGATTGAATCTTCAGTCGTGCGGATGGATCAACCGCATGCTTCAATTGCACGACTGACCATGCGAATGGTTCAATCGCACGAATGGAAAACCCTAACCTATAAATACCACTTAATTCGTGGAAAAGTAACAATTCAAATCCCTACACACTAAATAGTACCCTAGCCGTCTAGAGACCCTAGAACACCTGTTTCAAGTTCATAGATTGTAGTAAATCATGCTACTATCACTCTTAACGTTTAGTTTCATTCTTGGATTGATTATAGTTGCGTTCTCACTGATTGGATCGCCAATCAAATAGGATTCCGCACTATTTGGTTTGGTACACATGTAAATCAGTTAGTACTCCATACTGAAAATGGTCCTAACAAGTGGTATAAGAGCTTTGGCTCTTGATTTGCGTGTGATTCAATCGATTTTGATATAAAATTCATGTTTTTCACTAAAAGCATAATATTTTTTGTCAAACAGTGTTTTCGACGTCTCCAGGTCAAAAAGTTAACGTTTTCCGGCATACGGCAATTAGGGTTAGTGAAAAATTCATGTTTTTGCGTCAAAGTACCTAAAACCCTTGAATTTTCAAAAGCCAGCAGCTTCAGTCGCACGATTGACTCAATCGCACGACTGGACTCATACGTACGATTGCACTTAGTCGTTCATCCATTCATACGACTGAACACCCTATTTGCATTGTTCATCCGTACCTGTCCAATCGCAGGATTGAGCAATTCGCATTGTTCAATCGCACGAATAGCAAAATCGTATTCTTCCATTTGCACAAGTACGAAAGTCTGTTTTAAAATCAAAAGTTAATAGCAATGGAAGATCAGTATTCAGCATTCACCGCAGGTAGAGATTCACGGATCCAGAATCTATTGCTGCTGTAAAATGAAATGGGGAATCACAATAGGCCTCCTAAGCTGATAACATTAGATGATTACCCACAATGGAAGCAAAGGTTCAAGATCTACCTAAATGGAGCAGACACTAATCTGTGGGAATCAATAGAGATAGGGTATAACATGCCGGTTGGAGCCGATGGAGTTAAACTTTCCTTAGGGGGCACAACTGATGGACAAAAGGTAAAGTACAATGCACAAAAGAAGGTGTATGCTCTGTTAAATCAGTCCATTCCTAAGGATATTTCCATCAGTTCTCTTAGAACAAGCAAGCAAAGAGGCTATGGGATGCTCTAGAAAAACGGTATGAAGGGAATGCCTCATTAAAAACTCTAAAGGCTAAAGCGTTGAAAAAGGATTTTGATAACTTCTCGTCGATGGGAAAGGAGAGCTTAGATGACGTTATTGACCATTTCTAGCACTTGATGAGTGAGCTACACACTCATGGAGTTGTTACATCCATGGAAGACAAGGTATCGAATTGAGGATGAACTACAGGTCTCAAAAATCGTCATATAATTAGAACCCGTCACTTTAAAACTTAACCCCTCAAGCAAAAACGTCTGGAGCACCACTCCAAACGGCGTTTGTATCTAGTTCATCCGCTCCATCTCAAGCAACTACTTCAGGATCTAACACGTTAGGGTCGTCTTGCAACCAATACATAGCACCTGAAGCCAATGCTACAGAATTGAAAGCCGGGAATCTCGGTAACGAGACTGTAGAGGTAGCAAAGGAGCATATGGATCTCCTAGCCGTTATCGTTCACTCATATGATGGACTAGTTGTAGTGAAGATTGGAAACTGCCATCTGGCAGATGAAGACTATGAACAAGTAAATGAGACTGAGCTGGAAAGAATGGATATCATGTGGGCATTGGCAAGTACTGTCCGGAGGGCTAAGAAGTTTGTTAAAAAGACCGTATAGAACTTGATTGCCACAAAAGATACAACCTTTGGTTTTGACAAAACCAAAGTGACCTGTTTTAACTATGGCGAGAAGGGGCATTTCAAGTGTGAGTGTGTGAAGCCCAAGAAGACAGGAAATGGTAATCCGTTCTCATCCTTCAATCATCAAGATAAACCCAAAAGTAGTCCAACATCATCATGCAAGGATCCTAAAGCTTGACGGCTCACGATGACGAAGGGCAAGATTGGAACTTTCGGTTTGTTTCTCCGAGAGAATCCAACATTGCATGGGTTGAAGATTTGGACGACGATTCTGCAAGTGAAGTAGATATAGCAGTTGAACTCGCAATGTCAAATAATGAAGAAACTACAAATGTGGTAAATCACCTGAATAATGAAGGCCAAAGTTCAACATGTTCAGAATCACCTGCACTAGAAAAGTCAGACTCTGCTATGATGGCTGATTCAATAGTACCTTCTCAGGTAAGTTCCACTAACCAATTTTTCATTAGTCATGCTTGTTCTAATTGCAATAAATTTAGGGAAGGCATAGATTTGAAATTTTCTAGGTTATTAGATCACAATGATAGCCTAGTAAAGGACTTGCAACTGTGCACTGAAGCAAATCGTGTTTTAAAATTAAATGAGCATAGTTACAAAGAGAAAATAGAATGTTAAATAAACAACTTAGTGAAACTGAAGTTGTGGCTTTTAACCAAGCTAATGACATTAAGTTCTATCTAAATTCCTAGAAGACGCTAAGAAACAAGAAGCAGTTTGAAAGTCGAAGTAAATTCATTAAACAAAAACTGCACAGTTGGACTAGTTCTTCTCACATAGTCCAGCACTTAGTGAGAGAATGAAACAACGGGGAGGGTTTGGGTTATAAAATGGTACCACCACCACCACATGAGACCTTGTTGAATGCCAAAAGCAAACCAATTAATATCCACCCAATCAAGGATCATGTGGTGTCCACTCCTCTTATAAATGATCTAGATTCCACAAGTAAACCATTGAATGTGTCACTAAACAAAAGGAGACCACTTAAAGGCAAAAGGTAAAATGCCTATTGTTAATCTAGATGAAAAAGTTGAGAAGGTTAAGGTAAAGTCTGGTTCAATACGTCTAATTCTGAACCTAAGAAGACCAAACAAGTTAACCAAACACGTGCGACATGTCTAAGTCAAGATAAACAAAAGAGTAAAGATGTTAAGAAGATTCAAACAATTAATTTTGTTAAACAAGATACAACATCTAAACAAGAAGTGTCAAAACTCAACCAAGTCAATGTCACACGAGTGTCACACACTTCTCCATAGAAACATCCATACCATCATGTCAAAAGTAGATCTTGCTACAACTGTGGAAAGTATGGACACATCGCGTCTAACTGTCCTTACTATCAGACACCTATGAAGAAAGTTAAACTTCATGATCCTAAACCCAGTTCTTCTAAAAGATGTTCTATAACTCCACTAAGAAGATTATTGAACATAAAGTTCAAACAATAAGCCAATCGTCTGTTTATCACAAACAGGCCTTACACAAAACTGGCTTATGGAAAGAAAAGTCTAGTTCAATGTCTGGTAATGAGAACAAGAAGACGAATGATCTTCCCTCACCCTCTAATGGACAATGGGTGGAATTTATGATGTGTGATGCCTCTAGGACACCCAAGCCGGTTAAGGCTTGGGTCCCTAACCTTAACTAATGTTTTCCATTGAATGTGTAGGGTGTTCGCTATAGTGCTGAAACAAACACTTGGATGGCAGATAGCAGAGCATCCAGGCACATGACAAGGAACCGGACACTCCTGTCAAATGTCAAACAAATAAAAGGAGGTCATGTTTCATTTGCTAGAAACAAAGGAGGTTACATCACATCTATAGGGGAAGTGGGGAATCAGAAAGTGATGTTTGACAAGGTATACTATGTTCAACAACTTCAAAATAATTTGCTTTCTGTCTCCCAAATTTGTGACAAAGAATTTAAAGTAGTATTCGACAACAAGAAATGCTATGTTCTGAAAAAGGACTACGTGATCCCGGAGGACCAAGTCTTAATGTCAGCTTCAAGATATAACGACCTTTATGTCTTGGATCTTTCAAAGGCCTCTATAACGGATCATCAAGTTCAGTGCTTGTTGTCCAAGGCTACTAAGAAGGATTCGATCTCGTGGCATAGAAGAATAGGACATATCAATCCACAGAAGATGAACCAATTGATCCAGAATAATCTAGTGCGAGGAGTAAAGATCAAAAACTTCCAACTACCAGAATTTTGTGTCGCCTAAAAGAAAGGCAAACAGACTAAGAAGTCTCATAAGGCAAAGAAAGTTGATTCCATAGAACTGCCTCTTGAGCTTCTTCACATGGGTCTGTTTGGTCTAGTCAGTACAAAGAGCATCACCGGCGACTTGTACTGTTATGTAGTTACAGATGACTACTAAAGATTCTCTTGGGTAATGTTTTTGAAATTTAAATCTGAGACATTTGAGTCATTCAAAGAGTTAGTAACTACTTTGAAGTCTCTCTACAAGCTGAAGGTAAGACAAGTACGCTTTGATAATGGTATTGAGTTCACGAATCAGTGGATGGAGGCTTTCTACGGAGAAAAGAGAACTATGCACCAGTTCACTTCAGCCTATACCCCACAAATGAATGGAGTTGCTGAGAGAAAGAATTGCAGCTTGATAGAGACAGCAAGGACAATGCTAGTAGACTCGAAACTGCCCATCCAAATTTGGAATGAGGCAGTTGCCAATGCATGTTACAGTTTAAATCGAGTCCTGGTAGTAAAACATCATGGTAAGACACGTTACGAGCTACTTCAACGACGTAAGCCAAATCTTGAGTACCTCGAACCGTTTGGCCCTCCTTGCACCCTTTTGAAGAAAAGTCAGGAAGTAATTTCAGTGAGAAGGCTAAAGAAGGAATTTTCATAGGATACAACATACCGAATAAGAGAGTTTACAATAACTCAACGGGTCAAGTAGAAGTGTGGTGTAACATGGATGTTCAGAGATACACCACCCCCAGCTAGAAAAGGACCTACATTCTTTTTCAATTATGATGGATTCTTTAAGTCCTTCAACAAATCTCTCCCCACTTCTGAAGATGAGTTAGCAACCAAGATGATGTATGAGGTCTTAAACACACCGCCCCTAGACTCAACAACATCGGCTCCCAAGGACAGTCTTCTAGTAACTCAAGGGGAGCACTAGAAGTAAGTGACTCCTCGTCTAATGATGAAGAAGTGGAAAATGGTCAGGTGGATCAAGAGGAATAGGTTCAAACTAGTACAAGTACACACGCATCAGATGTTGATGCCTCTGAGACTTCGGACCCCATACTCCCACTGCCTCAAATACTGAACCTGTAGTTCACAATCTGGATAATGAGGTAGTTGTACCCACCACTCCTGGATCTCGTCTAAATGTTTACCATCCTCTGGACAATGTCATAGGGGATGTACAATCAGGAGTACAGACAAGAAATCAGCTATATTCAGCTGATTATGCCTAAGTTATAGAAAAAGGCTACCTTCATGACGGTGCTTATCGATGTTTTGTGTCTCAGTTTGAGCCAAAATATGTAAGCGATGCCTTGAACTATGAGGCTTGGGTGAGTGCCATGCAAGAAGAGCTTCTTCTATTCAAGAAGTTAGGTGTGTGGACTCTAGTGGATAGACCTAAAGGTGCTAAGATCATTGGCACTAAATGGGTTTCAAAATGCAAGAAGGAGGACCAACCGATCGTTATCAAAAACAAGGCTCGACCTGTAGTTCAAGGAGTTTGACAAGTCGAGGGAATTGATTACAACAAAGTGTTTGCACCCGTGGCAAGAATGGAAGCGATCCGTATCTTCCTAGCCAATGCATCGTATATGAAGATTAAAGTCTATCAGCTTGATGTGAAAAGTGCATTCCTTCATGGTGAAATCCAAGAAACAGTGTATCATCGGGACAGAGTTTACAAGCTGGACAAGGCTCTATACGGGCATCATCAAGCCCCCCAGAGCCTGGTATGAGAAACTCTTAACTCATCTTGTGAAACACGTGTTTCGAAGGGGAGTGATTGATTGTACATTGTTCATCAAAGAGAAGGATGGTGACTTACTGCTTGTACAGATCTATGTTGATGACATAATCTTCAGTTCCAAGAACGAAGACTTATGTAAAGAATTTGAAGCAGTAATGAAGGCTGAATTTGATGATGACTGCCGGAGAGATGAAATCTTTCTTGGGTTACAGGTGGATCAGACACCACAGGGATATTTCTACATAAGAAAAGTATGTAGAGCGATATTCTCAGTCGGTTTGATATGGAGAATGCTTCACCAGCTGGGACTCCACTTGCTACAAACCATGATATAGCGCCCGACAAGATTGGTGATCTGGTGGATGCTACCATGTACCGAGGCATGATTGGATCTCTCATGTATCCATGCCTCACAAATTGACATCATGTACGCAACATGTCTCTGCTCAAGATATCAGGCGAAACTGAAACAAACCATCTAATTGGAGTCAAAAGGATATTTGTTATCTGAAGGGACCCCAACACTAGGGTTGTGGTATCCTCATGATGATGATTTCGAGCTTATAGTGTATAGTGACTCGGATTACGGCGGTGGCAAAATGAACTACAAGGGAACATCAGCGGGATGTCAATTTTTTGGGAGACGATTAGTCACGTGGCAGTGTAAGAAGTTGCACTGTCAACTTGTGAAGCCGAATATGTTGCTGCGGCAAGCTGCAGTTTTCTAATCATCTGGATTCAACAGCAAATGCGGGACTACAGTTGGAAATTCTCTAACACTCCTATATTGTTGATAATTCTGTTGCTATAACCATAACTAAAAATCCGGTCCAACATCCTAAGAGTAAACACATCGGCATTAAATATCACTTTATACGTTATTGTTTTGAAAAGAATTTAATCGATGTTGTTAAAATTAATACGGATTTTCAACGCGCTGACCTTTACACAAAAACCTTTGATAAACCACATTTTCTATATCTGTTAGAGGTCAACGGCATTAAAAAGAAAAGTGATGTGATTTCCGACCATGACAGTTCTCAGTCCGACAAGTAGATTTCATTTTATTTTTAAATTTTAATTTATCTTATTTTTATTTTATTTTATTTTGTTTCCTCGCCTATTAAAATCCTAAAATCAATACTTTTTTGGTTTTAGAATTTTAGGGGGGAGAATAGGTTAAGTTAAATAGGTTAAGTTAGTATTTAGTTTAAAAAAACAAGGGAGGAGGACAGGCAAGCTAAGAGAAATGAGATGTATCTGGCATACTGATTCAATGACTATGGAAAATGATAGTACACAGGAACAAATGTTTGGGACTTTAAAGAAGAATTTTTTAATATGCAAAATTCGAAGTATAAGTCGGAGAAGTCTAAGCAAAAATAAATGGAAAAATGATAGTAAAACTAGCTACCACTAAGGTAACACGGAGAAA